>BJCM01083573.1:0-31594 GCA_018326385.1 Flaveria bidentis | reverse complement strand
TTTTTCAACGTTGTGTTTGCATCTTTTTTGAAAAACTTATGACAAAACTTGCAATGAGCCTTGTTTGGACCGCTAGCCATTTGACATAAATCGTAATTGCACCATACTTCGGGGTTCCTATTCGTAGGAAGGATTGCTACCACCATGTTGCTTGAAGACGCTTCACAACCAACGGATGATTGAGCACTTGATGAAGCCATTTGAGAGATTTTTTTGAGAGCGTTTAAAACGAAAGTATTTGTGAGAGCGTTTTTGAGATTTTTGAGAGTAGAGAGTGTTATAAGTTGTTGTGATTCAACTAAAACACAAATACATATATACTAACCTAGTGGGGGTATAATGGTAAAAAAACATCCAAAAAACGGTCAAAAATGGTACAAACGGCTATATAGCCGTTACCCAACGGTAACCGGTTTGAAAACCAGGTTTAAAACCGGCTTGAAATCCGGGTTATAAACCGGTTTGAAACCGGTTCGGTTCCAAAACCGGTTTGAATTTTCAAAAGTGGAACCCGGAGGGGAACCGGAGGTTTGGGTCGGTTTCGAACCGGTTTGGACCTCAAACCGGTTCTGATTTTTTTGGCCAAACCGGTTCCCGAACCGTTTTTTTGAACAACTCTAGTGACGGGTACGACGACTAGTTTAGAGTTCAAAACGTTGAACAAGATTCAATATTTTTCTTATCATTTCAAGGAATTTAGGTTTTCATTAAGGTTTACATGAATTTAAATTGCTTCGTTTATTAAGTAACAAGTGAGATATGATTGAAAATGTTTCAAGTTCTGATATTTTGATGAAACCTATCAATAATTGATTTAATCTTCATTAAGGACATAAAACATTATGTTATGCGAACAAAATCACTTAGACAATTATTGAACGTTATAGCCTTGCGTCCTAGGGGCCTTTCATTGACCCATTCTTACAAATGTAATGTGTCTTTGAATCCCCACAACTAATCAAGGTTTCATTAACTAATGATTCTTAGTCCAACTGGTTAAGATGAGATACTCTTTATATGTAAATAAATGGTAGGTTATGAGTTTAAGTGTCACTCCGAGCAAAATAGAAAATAAAAAATAAAAAAAATCAATTAGGTTTGATTAAGGAAAGATGTACACACTTAAATATAATGCAATATCGCACATTAAGAGTCTTCCCCTTGATCCACTCAATAGATCTAATCACAAACACCACATGCTACTTTGGTGGTCTTGATCTTCTACCTGCTCTTTGTCTTCAGTTGCTCAATCGCTCTTCCTTTCCGCTCCGCTATATATACAGGCCATGATCGATATTCTCCTCGCTCTAATACTAATTGTTGAAAATTCAACGGGGAAGAACAACACAAACAAACAACTGGTTCTTGACCCAAATCTAGATTGACTCTTTCTATATTATTATTGATCGAAAACCACACATAAAACTCAATTACAAAACTCCTATTTATACTAACAATAACTTGTATCCTAAGCTAAATCAAACTCTTAACAACTAGGAATACAAACATAAACAAAATAAACAAAGACTTATCTTGAGTTAAATATCTTTATCTTCAAACTTTTGATTCATCTCGAATTCGAACATATCAACCAATCCAAAAACTTCAACCAACTTTATCCAGATTGTTCCACAATGAACTCAACCAATACTAACTCTACATTTTTATCTTTTTTGTAACTAATCTGATGCTACTCTATGTGCAATGTAATAGAATTTACTTGGCTTCCTTTGAAAATAAGATTTAGTACCAAACACCATAATTATAATTAATTGTCACAACACATACAGTAAATAAGTCCAGTTTTATGCATGCATAACATAATAGTTTTCAGCAAACATGGTTTAAGATTAACTTACAAGGGCAAATAGTCTTGAGCAAACACACCACACACATGATTGTTCTTTTGATAATGTTCTTAATTTCTTGCTTAATTTGTAAACATTATTCATAATCACCGAAGCGTTGACATGTCATCGGTCACTTTAAGAAGGAAAGCACCTCATATGGCATGAATATATTGGCTGCAGACTTAGGTCAAGCTCATTGGTCCCATCTGCTCCTTCACTACTACCACCACCACCTTGGTTGTAATCCCCTCTACATCACGTATAAAAACAAATTAAACATAATTACTACATTCCTGATTTTAGTATCAATTAAGTTGAAACCATAATCAAGATTTTCTCATTATAATTAAGAAGATGATTACCCCATATTAAGAGCAGGTGGGGTCGGCATGAGGAAGGTTGCATCGGGATCGACGTAGTTATGCATTTCCCATTGAGTGTTTTGTGGTATTGTCTTGTCTTTCTCCTTCTCCTTGATCTATATATTCATGGAATGAGGATTTGGTATCACTTAAAATATTACACTATATGAAAGTCATGAAATTCTAAAAACTTGAAAATGGATATGGAAATGGAAGATGAACATCAATTAAAGAATGTGAATCTAACAAGTTCTCAAATGAATATAAAGAAGAGCAAGATTGCAACTTACTTTCTTTGTCAAAGTAGTGTTTTGCTCTTGTATGGCCTTTCCCTGTGGTTCATTAAGCATTAGAATTCGTATGAAGTAGTTAAAAATAATAATATGAAGAAAATGGTTATTTGTTTTATTGCAAGGGTAGATTGTTGTTGTATAATTGTTTGAAATTTATATCAACAAATTTGTTATGCTTTTTTTTTTATTTATCAAAATGTATCATTGTAGGTTTCCTTCAACTTTTCATGGAACACATATTTCAATCAATATTTTTCTTTTTACTATAAAGATGCTGCAAGCTAATCACTACTAGAAAACTAGGTATTAGTGACCAAAATTTATGACCGCTAACAATTATTGCAAAAATAACGAGCAAATCTTGAATTATGAACTTTTTGGGATCTATTATGTTTGATGACTCGGATATTTGAGAAAGTTTATTTTGTAACTTCAATTAGTATATATTGTATGATTTAAAAATTGTGAATTCTTGATGAATGGTTTAATTTACAAAGTATACATTATTAGTGTGTTGAAAGCTGAATAACAGAAATATGTTGTTTTTTTAAGAATAAAAAGCATTTTGGTCGCAACGCGGTTGCAAAACCAATCGCAAGCCCATCACAAAGTTTACAACATAATATATAGTTGCAACTAGCCTTTGCGACCTATAGTTGCAAATAGCCTTTGCGACCCTTTTGCGACCGAAAAGGAAGTAGCAAAAGGACATTTTTTTAGTTGTGATGGGTTTCACAATTTCAAAATATTAAGGATAGGAGGATATTTTCATATGCTTATAAGTATCTATATCAAAGAAGTGTAAAAGAAAACATATCAAAGAACTACCATGAGGGGTAGAATGTATGCTATAGTGACGATTATTTTTTATTCGTTATATATGTACCCGAAGTCTAAAAATTAAAGAATTTCGAAGTTAATTTAGGGTTAAGCATGAGCAGGGACACTATTCTTTATACGAATACCATTGTGTGTTTCGATCTTGTTCCTAAAGTATACATTATTATTGGAAATTTGGTGACCTATGACCGGGCAAAAAATTTCCTCGGTCATCCAAAAACTAAAACACAGTGACACAAAACTTATGGATAATTAAGATAGTCATTGTAGAAGAAAAAAATAAGAAAAAAATAAGAAAAAAAAAATACACCTTTTTCTGAAGCTCGGAGATTGATTCATGCAGGAGTTGGTTCTACAAGACAAAACTTAAAGTGAATCCATGTTGTAAAAATATATACGGTAACAAAAACAAAATAATACGTGCTTACTTTTCTTGTGCGAATGTTCTTGAGACCAGTATCAAGTTGTTGCTCCAGATTTTGGATTTCCTTCAAGCTCAATGACTCTATATCTTCACCCATGTAGTGCCTAAACAGTTAATTAAATAAACATTTAATTAATTAATAAGTTTCTTCCCTAAGATAATTAAAAGTTGAGTGTCTAATTAACAACATAGAAGACTCACCTGTGATTCCTTTGTAAAAGCTCAGCCCTAGATTTAAGTTTGTTGTACTCTAGGGTCCAACTTCTCTGTGAATATATACAGATTTAGTGTCATCAGGTGAAATAAAAACAATCAAATAGCTATATATAAAACCCATTTGAGACAGTAACTAAACAAAAAACATTGGTCATCAGTGAAATTCAATTCATGTTTACATGAACAAGTGAGTGAATTTCATGAATATGTACCGGAGTAGCATCTGCAGCAACTAGCTGTCTCTCAGTGTATGAATATCGTTCATATCGCTCCAAGATGCTGTCCATGCTGTGACAAGTCAAAACCAGAACGTTAAATGAACTTACAAATCCATTTTGAAGCATAATTTGTCTAAAAAACAAGAATTACAAAATTTGTATGTAATCCCTCATTGATATGCATGCACTTAAGGTGGAATACAAAGGTTGAAGATGTGACTGTAGCATATTATTTCATGCTTGGAGGACAACATTAGCAGTATGGTAAGTTACTTTGAGAGTTTTTTTTTTGGCTGAAATTAGTGATTTACGTTGACAAATTTGAATACAACATTATGCATAGATCCTTGATTAGTTAGCTATTCTTATTGATCTTAGATTTCATGAACAAAGGCAATAGCAATCCTGCATTTGAAGATCAGTCACTACATTCCTAGAAAACAAATAAATTAACCCGACCTGTTAGACAAATTGGCTTAAAGAACAAAACAGAAAAGCATAGAAACTAGAAAATAATGAAGTATTCAACACAGATTTTATTAATAAAGAAAACAAAGAAGAAGAGATTGGGTACATCTTCTTGTTTATTCTACAGCCTATTTATAAAGAAAGAAAAACTGCATAAAAGAAAATGATCAAAATAAAAAGGAAACAACCAAAAATCCCAAAATTCAAGCCTTGCATTTTCCTTGCAAAGACTTTTGACCAAATTGATCTTATTTAACTGAAATTCTAGAATTAACTTATCATTCACCCCCTTAATTCCAGTCCTTTTGCCTTTTGCATCTATTTCTTGCTTTTGTTCTTTCGCTTCAGTTGTTTGAAACACACTTGCTTAACAGCTTCTCCATAGGCTGCATTCAATCCATCCTCATTCTTTTTTAATGCAACCTTGGTTATTACTCTTCCTTCTTGAACACTTCCTTCACCAAGAGTTTGTTGTAATGTTTGTTTATTTTGACTCTTTATCATATCTGAAGGTAAACTATCCTTCCACTGCAGTCTAAGTTCATCTAGCAGATTCTTATCACATTCTTTTCCAACAACGATCTCTTTTATGCCTATATTCTTTGCTGAACTAGACCTAATATATGCAATTGATGGGCTGAAATAATTACTAGGCTCAAGACTGCAGTTAGAATCTGATGCAACTTGAGCTTGTTCACTGGGCTCTACAGGCCCATCTTCAATTTCCAAAATGGGTTTGTCATTAACAGGGAATTCAACAACTTTTTCAAACTCTGCAAATTGAACTAATTGTAATTTGATCTTGTATAACCTGTTATGACATCGTTGAATCTTCATTAGTAGCCTTCCGCTTTGTTCATATAATCGTAGTAGTCCATCTTCCATCCATACTTTGCAGCCTTCTTCATCAAATTGACCTAAACTTAAGATGTTTTTGCACAATCCGGGAATAAAGTAAACATTTGAAATTACCTTTTGTTCACCATTCTTGCATTGCAATAGAATCGACCCTATTCCCTTGATCTTAACGATAGATCCATCTCCAAATCGTACATCTCCGATGGCTTTTTCATCAAGTTCCTTGAAAAATCCCCTCCGCCCGGTCATATGATTCGAAGCTCCATTATCCAAATACCATGTGTTGTCTTCATTCTCATCTTTGCCATGCAAACTTGGAAACACTTCTTTTCATTTAACATCCCAAATTTTGTCTTCGCCATTAGTAAAGTAGGTTCGTCGTCTTCTATGACAAAATTAGCTTCATTCTCGGCTTTGCTAGGGGCCCGACACTCGGCTGAAAAATGACCAATTTTGTCACAATTGTAACACCGTAAATTCTTTCTGTCTTGTCTTTTCATATGATATTCCTGATCAGGTTCTCTACTTCCTTCATCGAATTGATCACCCCTGCAATCATTGTTTGAGGGTTGTCTCCACCCTCGGTCGTGACTGTTTCTGCCCCGACCTCGTCCACGCCCTCGCGAATTACTCGATCTTAAACCTTTCTGTTTTGACTTTTGTTTCTGTCGAATCTGCCATTCTGACTTTTTCAACAGCAGTTGACCTGCTGAGTCTTTGTCTGGTTCAGCCGGTTTGAGCCTTTCTTCGTATGCCTTGAGACGCCCGACCAGCTCTTCAAAAGGCATCTTGTTCAGATTTGAATATTGCTCTATTGTGGCGACAATATGCAGAAATCTATTTGGTGCAGAATTAAGCACCTTCTTCACTCTCGTCTTCTCCTCTATGTTTGCTCCAAGTGTTCGAAACTTGGACACAATGACACCAATCTTTCCTGCAAATTCATCAATACTATCTCTTTCTTTCACGGTCAATAGTTCCAATTCACGGTTCAAGGTTTGAATCCGTGCTTGCTGGACTCTATCAGCCCCAAGATAATGAGTTTTCAAGGCATCCCACACACTCTTAGCCTCCTTATGTTCTGCAACTTGTAGCAGAATATCTTCTGGCAGCGCTTTAGGTGGTTCAATGGCATCCCAGTGCCTTCTTCTTGATTTTGACATCCACAGTGACGCCTTTAGGTGGTTCAATGGCATCCCAAATACCTTGGGCATCCATGAATGACTCCATCTTTATAGCCCAAGATGTGTAGATCATGTAAGGTATTATATAAGGCTAATTGAGAATATTTAAACCAAAAATTAGAAAAGAAAACTGAGGCAATAAGGCATGGGCCATAAAGAGTTGGATTCAATCTTTTCAGCTGCAGAGTTGAGGAACCCTCTTTGAGTAGTCATGCTAAGAGTGTGAGAGTGTGAACTTTTGACACGACATAAACCTAATATGAAACAAGTTTGCATTGAGCATAAACAAGCTTGAGTCAGTTTTTGGTTGAATTCGTAAATCTGTTTAGCTATATGAGTAGTGTTTTCGTCAAACCTGGAGGCTTGTGGATTCACTCGTATAACCAAATTATTTTTATGTTATTTTTAAACATATTTTTTTGTAATAAGTTAAATTGGTTGGACGTATTATATTTCAAAACTTAAAATTTAAAAGAGTAAGTGACATAAGATTTTGTTACAAAAAATTCAATTAGTTTATATAAAATATTATTTTAGTTGTGAAATAGTAATTATATAGTATAAACTTGTTGAAAAATATACAACTTGAAGAAGAAGGATGAAGGAATAAGCAAGGTTACCGGCCGGATGGTATGAGAGGCAAATTATGTTCTTACTGGTAAGTCTAGGATTGTGAACAGTCCCGGATCAAAGAGGAATTTTACTTGGAATCAAGGATCTCGGAGGTACAAATCAAAACTAATGGGGATAATGAAGATGTTAATCTTGATTGTAGGGATAATGTATGTGACAATTATGAATTACCCATGTATAGTAGGAACACAAATTCGATTATAGTATAGTTACAAAGATATAGCAACAATGCTATATTTCTGCTAATAATAAAAAGTATTTGAAAAAATGATGAAAATAGTAGAAGAGGAGAGTACAAAATCACACAAAGCAGGGATAATGTATGCATGTGGCAATTACCCATGTATTAAATTTCTAACATTAGCAATTTTATATTAAACAAGGTCACGCAAAGTTGTATCATGTTTCATTTATAGTTCTTTGCACATAAACTAATGAGTATTCTTATCTGACATGTTATCGTTTCTTACTTAAAACGTTGTAACATGTACATGCTTGATGCTCATAAAGTAGTTTCAATAGAGATGTAGCCAATATCAGAAATATTAATACTTACGGTGTATATTATCGTATAGATTTGAACGTGATAGGATTCTTTAATAAATGTATGCACTATTATCGTAGTGTTTTTATCTTAACTAGTTAAAATCTGTGTTTCGACTCAATAGATTGAAATATGATCATGCAATGACATTTGCTTAGAAGTCTTCATAAATAATTCAAGATAACACGAGGGTGAAAAGGATTATTAAAATGGTAGACTACACAAATACTAGAAACTTTATGGCTAGTAAAATTAAACACTTCACTTATCTTCATAGGCAACGACAATATAGTTCACATAAATGCGAAGAGGGGAATATATCGACAACACATGATACATATTATTTACTTTTGATGATATTTAGTTGTTCTTTGTAACATATACAATCACGAAACCAACGAAAAATATCAAATTGGGGAAAACCAATAATAATGATCACTAGCACAAATAAGGGGCGTCTCTATAGTTTAAACAACTAAAACAACCGTTTTAGACCCTCAAAATTTAAGGGCCCTCAAATTTCAAAATAAAAACATACGTTTAGAGATAAATGAGAATGATAACAAAACTATTAAAAGTTTATCGAGGTCAACATAAAACTTGGTTAATCAAGGTGGACTTACGAAACTTATTCATCAAAAGTTTATTGAGTGTTCAATGTTAATGGTTTTTTAAGATTATCAATTCTATTTTTTTTGCAATTAATTATCTGATCTACTGAATTTTATTGTCTTGATTCATGTTTAATTGCTTCAATTTATAATTATTCTTTTGCTTATGTAAATCTATATTATTAGTTTTGATTTTAATCTACATTTGTAATTGATTTTTCTCTTTAATTTAATCAATTGTTACTTGTTTATCATTTAATATGCTCTTTTTAGTTAATAATGTTTAGATTAATTAAGTTGTTTTCTGCCACACTATAAACAAATTTGTTTATGTCGTCGGTTTAAGACAAAAATCTTTAAGAATAACATATAAGTGAGGGCCTCAAAATTTTGTTTTGTTTTAGGCCTCTAAAAATGTTATAGAGGAACAAACACTACTAGGGAGAAACTTGTGCGCGCTAAATCTAGAAATAAGTATAAATAAAAGATGAAGCCATGCTTGAGATAAATAGAAATGACATTGACAGGGGGAAACCTCAACTAAATTTCCAGTACTTGATCAAGATAGAAGACTCTATTCACAAAGGAGTTAAATTAAGAGTAATCTCTTAGAAAGGAATTTGCAAAGGAGAAGAAATGTCCCCCATGAATGTTAACTGGCTTTAGCGCAATAAAAAGCATACGATCACTCTAAACGATAGATTTGTGCACGCTACATCAAGAAATTTAGCTAATTTTAGGAATCTAATCGCTTCTAAATAGATATATCAATTTAGAGCTAAAATATAAATATTTAGGGTGAAAAAGGGTTATATTTGTAGCCAAAAACAATAAGGTGATCAGGCAGATCAAGATTTGATTTGTAATATATCATATGTACGTAACTGCAGTGAAATTTATAAAAATTTCTACACATAATAAAAGTCTATACAGGCATACACAGATATAAAAATATATGTAAGTATTTAACTTGCATCTTTTAACACCTGTATTTTTCCCTTTTGATTGAAACACATCAAATATGCTCTTTTATCATACAGATGACTCTAAACAAGCAGAAAATACAGCTACTCGTACGTGATAAGTTAGTACGGATTCTTTCCAAAATTTTCTTAGCGATTCATATAATAGATATTTCTTCAAAAAAATAAGAAAAAAAATTAGGAAAAAAGAGAAAAAACTGACGCATAACCGATTCAAATAGTGATTATTTATTATGGAAAGAAAGATCTTTATGTTAATCAGCATATTTATTTTAGAGTATATACAAGACAAATTAAAATTCAATAAAAAATTGAAAACCAAGAGAAAACTTGAGTGTTGTACACTTGTACGTACATATTGTCCACTGTTAAATTTGTTTATCCATTAGATAACTGCTGGATCAAACCATTTGATAGAAGATAATACTTGCATAGTTCATATGTAACAGTACACATCTTGAAAACATAATATTCTCCGTAGATCTGACCTTATTGGTCATTAGATTTGTTCATGATCCACAAAAGGGTAAGATTAGAACTTTATTTGTTTTTGTTTTAGGTTTATATCTTCTTCTAATACCCTTATCTCACCGTCCCTAGATCTTGTTCAGATCTTGCTATATATTCAGTCGGATTTTACTGGATACGTTTATTTGTTTGTTTGTTGTTTGTTTGTTGTTTGTAGATTTAGAAACCTACATGAAATAATTAAGGATATGTATATATATAGAGAGAAAATAGATGGATGAAAGAGGAAAATCAAGAAAGGGTAGTATACCAAGAGTCAGTAGAAAACTCAAAGAGCTTTCCTTTGTTGGAGAAGACAATTAAAGCAACTTCAGCATCACAAAGAACAGAAATCTCATGGGCTTTCTTCAATAAGCCTCCTCTCCTCTTTGAGAAAGTTACTTGCCTGTTGATCTTGTTCTCTATCCTCCTAAGTTGTACCTTACCTCTACCCATACTCTCTCTGATATGATCTAGCTATCTTCAGAAAACCAAACAAACCAAATCCAGATACTCTTGGCTAGAAAAGGAAATTAAGCTGTTATTTGTTGATGTTGTTGTTGTTGTTAGTGTGGGTGTTTACTTTTGTTTCTAGAAGGGGTGGGTGAGTTACCTTTTGTGCTTCACTGAACCCTTGCTTTTTTATCTAAGGAACCTCAAACACCCTTGGCTTATATGTTTCAGCAAAAGGGGGAAGAAGTTAATTATATATTAATAAATGAAAATATGTTATACACCTGAACCTAGATGCCAAAGGAGTTATGTCTCTCCCTGCTTTGTTGGCAGCATATATATATATCATTAAACTACATCATATACAATTTCAATTTGCTTGATCCTTACAACTATTATTGTACTGTGGAGAGAGGTCTAAGAAAAGATCATTTATCCTTTCTTAAGTGGTTTTGTGTTAAGACTAATGCAAGAGTTAGCGGACTTAAATTTGAATTAACCGAATAAAAAGGAAGTGGGATAGAAAACGTCTAACTTGAAATGGAACTCGCGTTATGTTTGGAGTTATGAGCCCATGAGATACAAATAAAAACGTCCGTCAACTCTTGTGAACAAATTTTTATCATGGAGACTTGGTTCTGGATTTCAAAATCTACCCTCAAATTTTCGTGATTTCATTGGATTCTGTTTGAATATAAAAACACATAAATTGTGGGTAACATAATCTTACACTTTTATTTAGTTATCTGATTTCATTTTGTCTTGGAAAGTATGAGCTTTTTATGCAACCGGAAAGTTTGTTGTTTTTTGAACTTGAGGTTATGGTTTTCTAGCCCGCTATATAAAACAACTTCTTGCAAAAAGTGCATGGTAAGGCTGCACATTCGTGGTCGTAACAAGCACTTCAAGCTGTGAAAATAACAAAAGAAGCCCTCCAAGTCTTTGGGTGTCAAAGCGATCTAGCCCCTCCCCGAATTATGTGTAAAGCAAGAGTTAAGTCAAACACCGAATATGCTATTTTAATTCATTTTGTCCTGTAAATTTCAAATTCCAAAATTTCCCAATTCTGGTTTTCTAAGTTTTAAGGTATCAGTTTTAAACATTTATAGATACCTCAAATTAATTTTAAA
Organism: Flaveria bidentis; assembly: GCA_018326385.1. Taxonomy (NCBI): domain Eukaryota; kingdom Viridiplantae; phylum Streptophyta; class Magnoliopsida; order Asterales; family Asteraceae; genus Flaveria; species Flaveria bidentis. The sequence continues at coordinate 20,020 of BJCM01083573.1, read as the reverse complement.
AAAATTGTTACCTTTTATCTTTGGTGTTTTCTGTTAAGGAGGCTTGACCCAAGTAACAAAGATTCATTTGGAGTATGTTTATTTTGGGTTCATTTTACATAGTTATATTGTTGATGCCGCTTTTGTTCATCTTTTTGTTTTTCCATGGGTGGGTATGTACGTGTTCTCATCTCTCCTTTTGTTTTCCATTCTATTAAGGAAAGTTTGGCAGTGACGTATGGTAGATGCTCATTCTTCCTATATCCAAATTGTTTTAAAACTTCAAAATTAAACGCGGAATTAATCTATAAAAAGGGCCAATAGGGTGTTATATATTTTTTTTTATTTGTATTGGGATTTCAGTCACAAAGTTATGACACCTAATCAGGAGATGATTATTTGGATTAACTAGTATTCAGCCCCCTTGTGTTGCAGCGGAGGCCGTAAAACCTTGTCAAGCAAAATCAATGACATATCACCGTCAGTAAACATCAATACTGATAAAGCTTGTATTAAAAAAATAAAAAAACCAAACAAAAGTAGATGTAAAAATGTTGAACTACGAAGACGAAAATAAAACATTTAAGAACAATAGGTAAGTTGATCTAGGACCAGCAAGTGCGACGGGAGAGTTAAATGTGAAAAAAAATAATAGTAAAAACGTTGAATCACACATACACGTTGAAGCGTGTTAACTCGCAAACTTTTGACCAAAAAACGAAATAAATTATGAAACGTATAGGGGACCAAAGTTGAAAATAAAAAAATATTTGGGTTAAATTGTAAAAAGAGTAGAAGTATTGGATTAAAATAAAAAAATTAAAAGATTTAAACATTTATGTTTAAAAGATTTATGTTTCTATTTGTGTCTATCATGAATTCATATACTAAAATTATATTAGTCAAAGCAGACAAAAATATATATGAACCTGTTCATATATATTTATTTTTTATTTTTTGCAAGCGGGTCAACCTGTTCAAAATCTCTAGCGTGTTTTGTTTGCTTTTGATCTTTTTGATAAAAATATAGAAGAAATTTCATCTAATTTTTTGTGATACAAATTGTAATATAAATTTATGTAATCATTGTCTTCAAATAATTCTAAGAATTATTAATTAATAATATTGTTGAATAAGAGAAAAATAGTAAGTATTATCTAATGTTTCATTTGATAAAGAATATAATGATGTAAAAGAAAATGGTTATACAGTTTGTTCTTGCGAAATGTGGTGACAAATATTATACTCTATCATAATACTAACTTTTTCAACCTAACATCGTATATGTAAGAATTTAGGGTTCTTCCCTACATTAGTTTATTCAACTTTTCAGGCGTAACTAAATTACAAGATAATAAGATGACGATAAAATGTTAAGTTCGTAATAACTATCTTAACATTGAACTCTTTAGTACTCTCTAATTTTATTATTTTTCAGCCTACGTTTGAATTTTGGTTCGGGTTTCGATGCTTGATCCATGCAGATCATTTATGCATTTGTTTTTTTTAACAACAATCTCTATTATCATAAAATATTTATTAAATATTAGGCCTTGAACTCACGATCATATAATCTGTGAACACATCTTTTTTTAATCCTCATGACCATGAGTAATAATGGTACGATGTCTTAAAAGTTAAGGTTTTTTTGGGATATTATTCGACAATAATTCACCCATTTAATTGTATAGATGTAACATATTACAAGATAAGGAAATGATGATAATACATAAAAGAAACTATCCTAATATTCAAAATAGAGATAAAATAACGACTAAGAAACAAACTTAAAGATAGATGACAGATCAAATATTAATAAGTACGTCGATAACAATCTACTATAAACGGACAATGTTTCCTATAATCATTATTTATGTTTAAGAAAATAATGATAGTAATGGTGATTAGACATGGAAAAAAAATCGGTTCGGGAACCGGTTCAGCAACAAAAACCAGAACTAGTTTCAAAGAAAAACTGGTTTGGCCCAAACCGGTCCCGAACCGTCGGTTTCTATACCGGTTTGGTAGTCCCATACTCGAAACCAGTTTAAAAGTTAAAAACTAGTTGAACCGGTAAGAAAAAACGATTTGAATAAAAAATCGGTTTTAAACCAGTTCGAATCGATTTGACAGGTTCGAGTATTCGGTGAGTCAAACCAGTTTGTAACCCGAATCAGTTTGAAGAAAAACCGATTTGACCCCACCACAAAGAAAACCGGTTTGTACACCTCTAGTGGTGATACAAAAAAGCTTTGCAATCTAAGAAGATAAATTGTTAGAGTACAAAAATCGGATGTAAGAACACTTACAAGAAATGGAACAGAAGTTAATAAATGCATAATTGTCTTGCTAAAACCTGTGTGATAAGTCGGACTCATAGAGGAAACATAAAGCACAATTTCTTTTGTGATTCTATTGTAAAAGATCATAAAACACTAAAAAAATATGAAGAACGAAAAGAAATTCTCGACTTTTTCCTTCAACAAAAATATAGTTATTTAGATGACGTTACAAGTTTCATGTTAAGAGATAAAGGAACAAACAATCATAAAAGAATAACCTAAAACAAGAGAACAAAACATAATGAATCAGTGGAGAGAGATTAAGAGAAAACTATAAAATTATGAGAAAATAAAAAAAATCCTTTTTAACCAATCACAAAGTTTTTTTTACTTTTTAAATTTTAATTTAGAAGGTTAAATAATGTAATTTTAACATGTTTTTAATTTTAATATTTACCTTAGTTTGTTGTAAATTCCTTAATTATCTCTTTGTTTAAATTTATGTCTTTGACTAATTGATTCCATCATCTTCCTCTATTATCATCTATATTCTTTGAACCAAAAAAATAATTTTATATAAAACATCCTAAAATTGTATTGTCAAGCAAGTAGAATTGAACTTTACGTGAACCATCAAAGCGAGAGATATAAACTTTCATAGCATCACAGGTAAATAAAATTTTATTGACTATTTACTGCATTGTTTATATTACTTGTTAAAACACTATAATGATAGCTTACATCAATTGGGTTTGGACCAACCTTATTAAGGTGAAGGCTTTCTTAGATTTTATGTTGATAAAGTTATATCATGTGAAATCGATATTGGCGGCTTTCATATTTTTTGTTTTATATAAGGATTAATTGCTTGAATATCTTACAAACATTGGTGAACAATTGATTGACTCAAATTCAATGGATTGGCTTTCAAGATTAGAGGTGGTGGCTAGGCCAACCTTGCTTGGTTTGACTTCATCTTCAATAATTTACATATACGTAAGCAGATATACATATATGCTTACATATACGTAAGTAGGTCAACACATGTTTTTGCATATACATAATCAGGTTACTTATATGTTTACATATACGTAAGATGGTGGCTAGGGAAATCATGCTTAGTTTAGCTCCATCTTCATCATGTTACATATGTCTAAGCTAATATACACATGTGCTTACATATACGTAAACAAGGTAACACGTGTCCTCATATATACATAATCAGGTTGCTTATGTGTTTACATATACGGAGTCAAGTTTATATATGGTTGCACTCATTCAATGTTAATTGATTTAAAAAATGATGGAGATAACATGAATTATTTAATGAAGATAAAGATTATGAATATGATGTCAATTGTTGGTTTAATAAAAATGCAATTCATGATAAAGGGAAGAGAATAGTGAATGTAGGAATTTTGATGATAATTTCTAAAATTAATATTTTTCTATTTCATATTTGTCCTTATACCGTTAATATAATTTCCTTTAATTTTAAATTATTTACTAAAATACCATTGTTTATATTTAGATTAGGTTTTTTTTATTTTCTAGTAAATGATAGTTTTTTTTAGAAACCATCCTTCTATAAACGTCTGAAAAAGTTTATCACATGCTTGATTTGCCATACTTCATTTCAAGCTACATGTTGATATGAACGTCCAACCGAGTTGGCATGCTAGCCACGCTTATCGTCTATTATAATTATTATTATTAATTGAATAATTCTAGTTTAAATATAAGGATAGTAATTAACATTTTATAACTATTTCATTAACTAACAATTCAATTACACCATCATTTATAAAAAGGTAAATTCATTTTTTATCAATACAACAAAACCCTAGAATCGACTGATAAGTAACTTTTTATGTGAGAGGAGACTATTATATGTGTCACGATCGAATCACATCATACCACCCTCCGTTCCACTTGCACTTTACATGACTCAACCACAGAAATGAACCACTCTATGTTTTACTCATTATTAAATAACAATAAAATTTTTATGTTTCTAAAACTAGTATATTATATATATGCTAATTAGTATATTATATATATATATATTAATTATCAACTTTTGTTTGTATCATTGTTAGTATAATATGCTAAGTGGGTTGTATCCATCTATTTCCTTATTTTTAATCTTTAAATTTTTTAGTTTTAACCCAATATTTTTATACATTTGACAATTTAATCCGAACAAGTTTTACTTTCTAATTTGGTAAGCTATACTTTTCATATTTACAAATTTTGCATTTTGCGTTCCAGTCTAAATGTTACGAGTTAACATGTTGCAGCTGTATGTGTGTGGTTCGACATTTGTACGCTTATTTTTCTCCATTTAACAGTTCTGTCACAACGCGTTGGTCCTATGTCGACTTATTTATTGTTTTATATGTTTTACGTTTCACCTGGGTGGTTCAACGTTTTTACGTCTACTTTTCGTTCAGTTTTTTGTTTGTCTTTTATTTATTTTTTTTTGATACAACATTTTTTGGTATTGGTGGTCACTAATGATAGTGTAACATTGGTGCACTTGGTACGTTTTTACACCTCCACCGCAACGCGAGAACTTAATACTAGTTATAAATAAAAACAAAATCACTACTACATAATAGATCACCAAACTTTAATTAATAAAAGTATGCTTTAATAAAAATTTAGCATTATATTTCCAACATCTATATTAATAAATACATATGTATACTATTTACTCATCTTGTTCACCATCTTCCAGATTTTTTAAAGAAAAACCTAAATTAAACATCAACGCAACAATATTTTTATAAGAAAACCCTCCCGTAGACTTACCATAAAACCTTCTAGTTGACGCACCAGAAACTCTTCTAGTTGAAGCACAACAAAACTCTCTGAAAGATCCCTGGTCTTATTACGTTTCATATAATATCAATGAGGTTTGGGGTTTTATTGACGTTTAGACTTTAGAGTCATTATCTCAATCAACACGAATACGATCCGCCTCATGAATATAGTTGCTATAAGTAATTCATCGAACAAATTTTGGTGTGAGTTACCGGTACACGAGAAAGATTCTTTAATTGACTAACGATAGTGGTTCATTTATAGAGCTACTATTCAGTCTTTTTCTTCTTCTTTTTTTTGGTTCTATTTAGTTTCATGAGTTTCTTGATTTCTATCTAAACTCTTTTATACTTTGTATCTTTGTGGATGGGTTTGTCTAATAAATTTTTTTAATTAAAAGCTTCATACCTAAAAAAATTATTTCCTCATTTTTGTAGAAATAACCAAACTCAAACGGACAAAGTTTGATACTAGGATAAGATAAGATATTCTTAAGGGATGATTCATAAGAAAACTAAAATTTATGAGAAACTAAAATCACAGATGTTGTTGATAAGTTTTTTATTCTTTTTAATGTTAAAATAGGTATTTAACTTATCTATTACATATATGATAAACATAAATACGAGAATATAAATTATTATTTATACTTAACCCTATGTTGGATAAAAAATTGTTACGAATACGTAAGTTATGTGTGATGTATATGTAAAATTATGATACGGTTGGCATTTTATCCCTACCACTATCTATACATAAACACATATATAGAGAGAGGGTAATGACATAATTTTTTTTATATATAGGACTGATTTTATTAGATTTCTCAAGTTTTAAGTGGTTTTCATATAAAACCTCAACAATATTACAAACAACTAAGATGTAAGTTGTGTGCAGACAAGGACTATACTTCAACTAGCACAATTGTGAACCGCTCATATTTAAGGGTGAACATAATTAGTTATGTGCACAAGGGGTAAGTAGCCCCAAAGTTTTATTTACATGTAATATATAATATATAATACCAAAAGTTGATTGACTTCGTAGGTTTTTGAACTGATTGTTCTATTAAAAAATAGTGGAAATAAACATGGTAGAGTGATTAGTCCCATCTTTCCTCAATTAAAGGGCAATGTTCCAACCCTACTTGAAACATTCTTTTTGTTTCTTTTGGCCATGTGGCTTTCTTAAGTATAAGACAAGTTGAAACTCCACTCTCTAACTCTTTTAATGCTAGTTAGATCGAGGTTATGAGGATTCAATGATGATACTAACAATGGTAACAATGACTCGTTTCAAGGGTTTTTGAGGCTGTTAATTCCAAAGTTAAAACGATATAATTGAGAAATTTTGATGGCCACATTTAAAACGTGCATGATTCATAATTTTTTTTTTTCATTATTTAAGGGTTTCACTTTGGAAAAATGAACAGACTATTTTTCACTTCAAATTTACTATGAAATCAAAAAAAAAAATTAGGATGCTAAATTGATAATTCCTAGGAAAAATTACAATTTATCAGCAAATGTTCATTTAATAGGGCGGTAAAAAAAGAGATTGAAATGTCTAAAAAACTTTCAAAATTGATATTAGTGGTGTTCTTGATGTTAATTTCTTGAGTCCTTCAAGGTGAAATTTGTGTTCTTATTAGCTCTAATTTATGTGACCTAATTCAATCTAGTAAAAAAATTAGTAAAACGATAGTTTGAAATCTCCTTCCTCACATTAACTCAGAATGACACGCGTATAATAACAAACATATGAATTACTTCACATGGGTCAGCCAAGGGTACCGACTTACATTGACGACTATACTACTAGCGAACTAATTATATAATTCATATTAGCTTATATAGCAACAAAGATAATGTGTTTATAAATAGGTTGAATTAATTATTATCATCTTACTCTAATAAATGGTAAATAGAAGAGACGCATGAGATTATCACATTTTTTCTCATAAATAGTTTTTTATTTTTTTTATTAAATAACTACATTAATTATTAAGAATATCATTTAATTATTTTTAGATTAAAAATATTTTTTAATAAATTAAGAAACATTTTCTTTATATAATAAGAATGTTTTCTAAGACATCAAAGTTTTTTATAAATACAAAATATTTTAAAATGTGTGTTTTTAGAAAGTAGAATTTTCATAAACAAAAAAGAATTAAAATGGGAAGTTATAATAAGAAAGTTTTTTTAAAAATGATATATTTTTAAACATTTGTTTTGAAATATGATTTCCTTTCTATTTATTATAAGAAAGATTTCAATAATATCTTATCTTAAAATATCTTTTTATAATTAATAATTTTATATTCTATTCGATTTTATTTATTCATGTGTGTGGTTTAGAGGTATAGCTGTAAAAAAATTCATTCTTGGATTTTTAATGATTTTTTTAATAGTAAACACACATTTCTGATTTAAAACTACTTTACTTTTCATACTTGTATTCTATGATTTAAACTAGATTTTTTTTAATACTCACTTGTAGTCCCACACTTTTTTGTGGTTAAACTAGACTCATCTCAACAAAAAATTCTACCTTTTGTAAATGTTTTTCTAATTAATAACGATCACTAGCTTTTCTGGAACAAAGTCCTGTTACTCTAAAAGTGTCATCTACTTCAAATACTTGTTTACATATTATTGTCCATCGGGTGATAGTTATATCTGCATCCATGATATTGACATGCAAAAATCAAGAATAAAGTGATGATGTTGTGCTGTCGAGTTCTTATTGGCTGCAGAATTGCTATTTGTTTAGTTAGGACTAAAACCCTACGATCGTTATTTCTTTATTAAAAAACATATTTTTTGCTTTGAGCTTTCTTGTCAGTGATTGGTGGTGAGGGGTCTCATGTTTAGTTATTGTCTACATCTTTTTTGGTGTTTCAAAAAATTATTATTGTACTTGAAGTGTTGGACATTGATGGATACTGCTACGTGTCACTTTTCTATAGGGGCCTCCATATGAACTAAAAGTCTATACATAAGCAATACTTACTATTCTTTTTCCGGGAAAATGAAATACATCCGTAGAAATGTCGAATATTGTCGTTTTAATCTATCGTTCTATAAAGAAAACGATTACTTGAGTTAACATGATGTCTTCTTTCAGTCTTTTCAGATTTAATAATCCTAAAGGAAGATTAAGCTTTAAAGGTTAAATAAATTTGTTATTTTTCCACTAAAATAGAATGCTATTGGAACGCTTTTTAATTTGTTAGTAACAATATTTTTGTATTTGCTTTAACCTTGCATTCTTATATATACCAAGTCATAACACAATAATAAATCATAATACAATAACATATTTAATAATTGTGTTTTAAATTTATATTATTTATGTTATTTTGTTATTGTTTATAATGTATTAAATTAAGTAGTTGTTATATTTTATCATTTTATTTTACATACTAAAAATGCGTAACAATGTTATTTCGGTATATCATATATTTTTGAATTCATAATTTCATAGAAAGCATAATTTTTAAGAATTTAAGGTGGTAAAACTGTCTTTTAGGAGTTTTACCATTTTAATTATTTTTCATGTCAATTAAGTGATGGTTTGTTCACGTTTAAAGTAACTGTTCCAAATTACTTTTAAATGGTTAAACTTTTTTGTATGTTAATATTTTTTCTAAAAATATTACATTATAAAAACAAGAATATTATTCTCTTTAGTTTTAGTATATGATATTATTATATATATTTTAATTTATTTTTTTAACATTTTTTGTAATTCTAATGCTTGCATGTATCGAAGGTTGAAATTTGATTGGAGGAAATCAATGCGAAATTTTTTTTCGATTATGAAGGTTGAAATGAGGGCATTGCTGGTGCATTACAAAATCATCAATGATTTTAGAGGCGAAACAAACTTAAATGAAACTCGAGAAGAAGAATGTGATTATAGACAAGGCTCACAGTGTCATGCACGATAGTGTTGAGATAGAGTATTTTGAAAGAAGTCAAAGGAAGCCTGTGTCGTAGGAGTTTTGCCGAACTTGAAGAGTCTATCCTATATATCTTATATAAATTTTATTTTTTTCATCCATATTTAGTAAAACAAAATTTTACAACTATTTTACCAACCATCTCCTCGTTAAATTGAAGAGTCATATCCTTTTAAAATATAACCTCATAGTGTTAGGATCATTACAAAATCATTTTTTATTTTCAAAATCACATATAAATTGATTTACATAAATATAATTAACTCTAGTGATACTTTAGTTATTTTGTAATGATACTGACCATAATCTCATATATAAACATATATGGATATATCCATAATACTCTTTCTTTAAAATGACACAAAGTCTCAATGCATAATCAATATGAACTTGGCATGTTATCTACACGTATTCAACTAGCAGATGAGTCTAATAACTAATAAGACTTCTTTTGACCCTTATGCACTCTATGAGATCATGTATTTGCAATACTCTTGCATACATGTTAGCTTGTATTCATTTAGATTATCAAAGTCTTTATTGTCATTCTTTCCAAGACTATTCCATCTTTTCGTTTGTATCAAATACAAGTCTCCTCCAAAATTAAGTGTTATTTGATAAGAGCTCTTTACGATCCACACATGGTAGAGAAAAGTTATCCGATCCTTTCCATGATCTACTTGATCTAAGAAGCTATTCTTTTTGTTAAAGGGTTTTTCTATACTGAGTTCTCCTCAAAGGTGTTGTAGCTTGATCAAGATCACGTAATTTACACCAATAATACACATGTATTAGTGGGATCATGAGTATTTATTCATCAATGAGAGGGTAGAAATCGCAAAAGCTTTATAGTTACTCAAGCAAGGCACTTATCAAAGTTGACCTTGTGTCATAAACCGGCCAATGATTCATCATTTCTGGTCAAAACAACGCATTCTCATACTCAAAACAATTGTTATTTAAAAAATCTTGTATAAACCTTTAAACCATGAGTTTTCTAATCAAAGATAGGAAACTTAATACATCATTCTCAACAATCTTGATAATATAGTTTTCCATAAGTAATGTAATTTTCTTAAGACCAAATGAATACCTCCTAATGTGCAAACCCATCACTAGAACTCGAAGTATAGTTCAGGATAGTGTACGTGAAGAATACATAACAAAGTTAATTAAGGCAAGCATTGCATCTACTATAGAGAATTAGATAAAGTTAATTATGAAATTTACTAAAACAAATCCAAAACCCCTCCCAAGTGCTTTTCAAACCAAAAGGAAGTTGCATTGCCATGATGACGATGAAATAAAACAATTGTTGAGCCCAATTGCTCAGATAACACACCACCAAGGGTTCAACGCTAAGCCTACACTACACGCGTCAAGTGTCACCATGAAAATGATATGAAAATAATAAAAATTAAATTATCACCATTCATTGGCACTATAGATGCACACCTAAGTATCAATTTTCTAAAATTAGACGTAATGGTGCCCTTAGGTGGTGCCAAATTTGCTGATTTAGATATAAATAGGATGCTAAAATCACTACATCTTAATTAAAAAGGACTTTAAACATATGCTTAGCCAAACTCTTATCCAACTTAATGGAGATGAGTACATTCATTTTTTTTTCATTTTAGACAAACTTTAACCAAAAAAGGTATAAAACCACAAGACTTACTTTAAAAGAAACTTTAATAAAATCATATTTGTTTAAGTGATATTTTAACTCAATAACCACTAGGTGTAATCTAATATTTACTAATGATAATAAGCATGAAAATCTGACCAGGGAAAAGTCAAAAGGTAAGACCACAATTCCATGAATTTCTATAGTATACTATTCTAGATATGCATTTATAAAGTTTGAAGAAGTACTTCAGCTGCTTCTGGTACAACCAAATAAATATTTATATTACATGATAAAAGAACTTATCAAAGTAACTCAAACTACACAACAATACCAATTTATTACTGAATGCAAAAGATGAATTTCTATTGTGTACTTTATTAACCCAGTTTCAAGACAATTTGTTATATGTAATCTATATATATATTGAGGATGTTCTTTGATCACTTGATCATTAGTTAAAGCATCCACCCTGGTATAACGTCATTGGCATTTGGGATCTACTTGGAACGTCCCTTTCACCGATCGTTGGTTCATTACTATAGCTAAAATGCATAGATAAACAGAGGGAAATTAAACCCATAGCAAGTTAAAATAAATACACATTACATTCTTTAGTGGTTCTCAGATATGTACCCAATTTGCATGTTGTCATTGCAATCAAGATGTTGGAAATAACGTCCCTCACGGTGAGCACAAGGTCGTCTAGTATCAAAGTTGCGCTCGTTGGCTTCCCATGATAATTTATACGCTGCCGTGCTTTCTTCCAACTATCAAAACATAAAGAACATGGTACTTTAGATTTATTTTGTAACTAAATCAATAATTCTAGTCACAAAAATCATTCTAGTCCAAAAGTAAATAATCAATTACCATTTATATAGTTTTAATAAAATGGTAAATTCTATACAGGGTTTCATTTCATACCTTACTTCTTAGGGCTTTGTTAGCTTCCAACAGTGATTGTTCCTGTAACAAGATTGTAGTTAGTATATTAGGATGATTTAGTTGAACATAAACTAGATTAGTTACTACATAATAATGTGATGAAATTTATGCAAATGGTAATCAGTAATCTGAATTTTAGACTGCATAGCTAGCTACGTACTGCTAGCTGATGGAACCTGGGCAATATAACGCTGCAGCAGATCTTAAGACTGAAAACAAACTTACCGTTGCAGAAACTCAGAAAGTACCTCTGTCACTTCATGTAAGAGATACAATGAAGGGGCAAATCACAAGTATATATACTCATATTAATTATACACTCTCATTTTGGAGGAGTTCAAAGAGGTCAATTTCTAGCAAAGGAAAATTGATGGACTACATCTTCACTGCAGCTTATGTTTATGATCCGTCTCTTCAAACATAATATTAACTGCCACATGCAACTAGTGGTCTTTGGCTCAACTGGCATAATTAATCACTCAACCTAGGGTTTGAGACTATTTAACAATAATCTGGGGTTTGATCTGAGACTTGTTATTTAATTATTTCATTTAATGGTACTTTTTGGAGCACCTAATCACCTAACCTTATAGATTTCCATTCTATTTTGATGGAGGGCAAGCACCCTATCACTAGACTACGTACTAAGATATTTATAAGTGTTTAGTGGTAGATGTACACGTGGTCCATGACTTAGAAAAAATCCTTATAAGTTATACTATTTAAATGTTGTATCTACTATCAAAACTTTTATTTAAATGTTTTACATACTATCAAAACTTGTAAGCAGAAAGCATCGAGTGCCAAAACATTACAAACCTAAAATATGTGTGCATGCGCACATGTGCACACAATAATATTTGATTTGAGGGTTTATAATCTTAGATTAACTATATTTATTAATCATAATGTTGTTAGAAATAAAATCACGTCATCTTTAACCATAACTTTATTTTGTATCTTTAGATATAATTGAAAAGAAATGAAGAAGCATAAAATTCATTTCCAATAATTAATCTACTCAAAACTTAGAAGTCTAAATATTTTTGAGACATTAATTTATTTCCATACAGCATTTTATACTTTTAGATTATTTTATTATTGAAAAATATATAATTTTTTTAAATAGTAACTCTCACACACCCATATTTCTACTTCTAATATATAACAATTAATTTAAACCAATCGATATTAGACAGAGTTCGAACCCATAATTCTAATCGGAGCTTCACCACTCTTTTAAATGTTTTCTCATTAGACTCAACCAACACCCTAAATTAATTATTCCAAAAAAAGATAATAAATTTATTTATATAGATACTGCGTATACAATAATTATAAAAGATAATAGCATTTCTCACATATAATTAACGATCATCCAATAAATCTAATTACGTGCAAAAAATTGGCTTTATATTAAAACATGAACCTCGAATTTTCTTGATTGCATAAATGTTCACACATCCACTATGAGGCTCATACTAAACATCTTTTTACTAATTGGCGTACATTAAATGAAGAATTCTTGAAAACTAATCTACTTATTTTTTTTTTAACGGCCAACGAATAATTATTTAAGCCCGATCATCCGGGTAAACCCATTGACGAAAGGCCACCCACGCCCGCGACTAATCTACTTATTTTAAGCAATATTATTTCATGCTTACGCTTCCATATGTTCTTAAAGTGGCTTATTATTTTAGCAATAATTTTCATTAGTTATGTTGTAATACCTTTGCTCAATTGTAATTAATGTAATTTAACATTACGATACATTTACTTTTAATAAGTAGTGTTGTTTTTACATTTATATACTTCTTTTATCTCATATCTCATATTTAATTAGCATAATAACAATAACTTACGATATGACTTTAACAATATATAAACTTATAACCAAAACATGAAAAGGAGACGAGAAGTAAATTGAATATACAAAAAAATACTAATATGATAAAATAATGTTTAAAGGAAATGAATACCTTCCTTTATATACAAATAACTAGGCTTGAACCCTATTTGTATGTACAGGTTGAATAAAATAAATTTTAAATAATTAGTAAAGATAATTTAAAATATAAAATAATTATATCTCAATTAAAATCATGTTTTTAATTTTATTCTCAGTAAGTGGCCAATTTGTAAAATATGAAAAACAAATTTAAAAAACATACATATCAAAATAAAACAAAAAAGAGTATTATAATATAAAATAGAATAATAAACATACTAATCAATGTAAAATATAATTAAGTTAAGAATTAGAATTTATTTTATGCATATTGTTTTAAATAAGAGAGAAGTCAGAAAAAAAAATGATAAGCTCACAGAATTGTAAAATTTGACCTAAACATCTAGTTAAAATATAAGAAAAATATATAATGAAAAGGTAGTATGCATATGTTTTACCTTCTTTTTTAAGTCTGCAAGTTGATCAAGCATATGTTTAGTCTGCAGTTAACATAACATAAGTATAACATCAAACATTTGGGAAAATTATAAGAAAAGGCTCAAGAAACGTAGGATACCTAGTTTTTTTTAGTAAAATATGGTGTGTTACGTAGTATGATTGATCGTTTTACCTTGGTCAATCTGACTTGCCTGAGAGAAAAGTCCATCTGGTGTTCAAGCTGGTCAAGTTCCTTTGATCCCAACTGCTCTAGTTCTTCCCCAAGATAATGTCTATACATATAATTTGTGCACAATTATATTATTGTAAGATAATAAAATACCGTGCGAATATTATTAATAATTAGGTTACAAAATATAAAGATCACAAATAACATTAGAAACTTAAATGTGTCTTTGAGCTCAGACTAATAAACGATAGTCTAATAATACAATCTAACAATTATATACATGCATGTATATATAAGGCTTGATGACCATAATATAACTATATAAGGACCTCGAATGTGTTTCGAGGTCCCGTGGGTCCATACATATTAATCAAATTCAGCATCACGGATCTAAATAGTGGGTTCATCAATTGTTTGTAAGGTATAAATGATCAATGTTATACGCAGCTATATCCAACCAAAAATACCTTTGAGATTGTTGAAGAATATCAACTTTTGCCTTGAGCTTTAAATACTCTTGATAGCTACTCTGCAAGGTTCAAGACAATAGGTAGTCATTTCCCATGGTTCCATAAAAGGTTTTGTTTTAAATGGTCAATGAACTACAATTATAAAAAAACGATTCATAGCTACTTTAAAGTGCATGAATATAGTATAAAACTGCCCGAGTCTATGCATAGATCACGGCTGAAGAAAGAAACGCTACCTGTGCGTCTTGATCATCTTGATGGTTAGATTCCATTGTTCCATAGCTGAATCTTTGGTACCTTTCTATTGTCTTGGACATGCTAGATAATAGAAGGTGTAATCAATTAAGATGATGTGTTTGATCATGGTTGAAATGCATTTTCGAAACTGGTGAAATGCGTTTTCCCATTTAAACAATGAACTTTTTGAACGTTTTTTTAATGAATATATAAGAAGCTATCTTCTTTGTCGGTTGTACTTATGTAGAGGCCAAAGAGAATCATTGGTGAAATCGTTCATCTTCAGAATTAGAAAGTCATAAGCTAATTTATAATTTGTTGTGTAATTTAAGCATCCATAGTAGCATCACCAAAAAAGGAATAGTACTGTCCAATCACAAGATGATCTACACCTTTACATTTTAATAGTTACTGCTCATGATGAGTAGACGAGTTATCAAAGCAACCTCCAGTAACTAGTTACTACTAGTAATAACCCGTCAGGGGCATTATCTCCTTAGAACCTCATGACCTTGGGGCTTTGCACCCTTAAATCCTTGAGGTTCATAGGTTCCAGATATCCTAATAGTCTTAACTAACTACATTGTCCTTTTCTATGTTGTATTGAATTATTGATGTTTATTATAATTTTATGTTGTCTTAATTAAATTCAGTTATACTATATAAAATAGCATTAATGACAACGGTTTTCGTTTCAACCTTCTCCAATGAACTAGTGAGACACGTCTAATATTCAACAACATTCACACTTCTCTTCTTCATCTCCTTTTTAAAATCTTCGCTCCTAGAAACGCTTATATATTCTTTATTTTTATTCATATAATTTACCCAAAACAATAGTGAATGTGTCCTATCTTCTAGAAATGACATGAGATACGTGACTACTTTTGCACATAAGTTTCTCACCATACTACTTTTGCTGGCATATAAGAGCTTCTCACCCTACATCAATAGTAATTTAAATGCATGTATCTGTAACCAAGTCTCGAATGAGCTTTTCACCCATGTGTCATTACTGACCATACTTCCTTTTTATGATGAAAAATGTTGTATGTTACAACTTTTCCTTATTAGATGAAACCATGTAAAATCTACAATTTTGCGCATTTACTTTATATGTATCGGTTTTGATACTCTTTTTGGTGTTCCTTGTTTTCTAGTTTTTAATCCTTAATTTTTAGAAGTTTTTGTTCAAGTATAAATTAAAGAAAGAGTTAAATTCCTTTTTGCTCCTGGATTTTTTATAAAAATAATTATTTTCCTTCAAAAACTTAAAAACATCAATTTACTTTAAAAGTTTTACAAGTTTTTCTAATTTCAATCTAAAAGTTTATTAGTTGTTTCAACTTGAATCTAAAATAATAAAAAATTTGGTTTAAAACTGAAAATATATTGATGTTTTTAATGTTTAAGATGAAAATAGTTACTTTGTGGAATCTTAGAGAGGAAAATTAATATTAACTTTAAAAAATAGTTAATACATAGTTAAGACTAATAGGATATCTTAGTAAGACATTGTAGAACATTAGTACTTTTTCATGGTGAATATAAACTAACCCCACATGTACGTGTTTTTTTAAGATTTTCCACTCAAATTTTCCCTAGTTGTTTTTTATCTCTAGATTTATTTGGAGAGATGTATTACAACTAGTGATTGTAAGATATTGTTTAATTCAACATAACCATAATAATGTTAAAGTCTGTATGATCGACATTGCTTTAGCATCGTATAATCATGTTATATGACATTGTTTTAACATCACCAGATCAAAAGTTTGTTTCATCTCACCTAGGTTAATTAACATGGCAGAGTTGTAACAATTTAGTTTGAACTTTAGGGAGTGGTTATTCATATTGTTAGAAGTGACATTGTCTTATTAATCCATATACTTAAAAGTAAAAACCAATTTATAACTTATTTGTGGAAATGAATATTTATTAGACCAGCAACTTCTTCTTGAATAGGGTGTATTAAAGTCCAAGACATGCATGAACCATTAGCTTAAGGTCCAAGACAAACAGTATCACTAATGAATGATTTCAAATTCCCATCACAGAAATGATGCATAACAAAATTATAGCTTGATTCCAAAGGATAACCAGCGTTATTTTATGCTTGAAAACTATTAACAATTAACATAAATTTATTGTTTCTATACTGACTTTTTTTGTCTTGTTTATCTCCATCTCTTTTCCAAGGAAAATAGAAGAAAAAAAATTGCATCTTCATTATTAAAAGTCACACATGTAAGTTCAAACGTGAGCATACTCTAGCACCCACTGGATAATAATTCTGACAGAAAAAAGCTTTTGACTCAGATCTCATTTATTAACTTTTGTTAGCAAAACTAAAGATAGATTTTATTATCCAACGTATAACAATGGAAATCATCCCATTTAGAAGAAAAACTAGTGGAGAGACAGGTAAGGAAACAGCGAAAACAAAAGGAATTGAATACTATTAGATAATGAGTTTTTATTGTATGCACAACAATAACAAAATTTATTAAGAGGTGTTTGGGATTGCTTATTTGAAACAACTTATAACTTAACTTTTTGAAAAGTTATAAATTGTTTAACATTATGATAGGTTGTTAGGAAAATAAGTTAATAAGTGACTCCAATAACTTATTAAGTTTTTAAAATAAATAAATATGTTGCTTCAAAAAAACAATCCTAAACACATGATTATAAGCTACAAGGGATAATGACACCAAATTAGGATGGACGAAGCGGAAAGGGAAAAGACGATGCTGATGAAACACCTCTGGTAGGCAAGAACGCCGCCACAGGTGGTGTTGGGGCATGGGTGTGAAGGCTTTGGGAGAAAGGTTTGCCATCGCCCGAATGATCTCTTGCGCATAATTTTTGAATTACCTTCATTACTAGGTTTTCTTGTTAATCAAGATTGTAGCCCATATCTGTAACTTTATAAATATAGTCTTAGGCATTGTAAATAAGAATTATAACCTTTAGTTGCAACCGTAGATGGACGTATGCACACTTGCTAACCCATGTAAATCTTGTATTCCGTTTCTCCGTTTTATTGCTATTTTGTGCATGTGATTGTTTGGTTGTGATTTGCGATTCAAAGATACCTAACAAAAAGAATGTCATACAACAAACGGCATGGAGAAGGATGCGGATTGTGGAAGAATGACAATAAACTCGAACACCATTTCCCAGCTTCGGTACCGACAACCCCAGCTCCCACTCCATCCACCCCTTATCCTCTAATTGCTACCCAAAATACATCTTACCATCCTTATCTCTCTCTTTTCTTTTTCACTAATCATCTTTTCATTTATTAAGCTGATCACTCCAATTTTAGCTATTCCACTAACCCTAAAGAGATTATGAAATAAACTAAAAGAAACACACACATAAAAGTAGCATTCAATCAAAACTGTAATTGCATATATGTATGTATATGTGTATATGTATAGAGAGAGAGAGAGAGAGAGAGTACCTAGGGCCACTACAGAACTCATAGAGCTTGCCACCATTAGAGAAGATAATAAGGGCAACTTCAGCATCACACAGCACGGATAGCTCATAAGCCTTCTTCAATAATCCATTTCTTCTTTTTGAAAATGTCACCTGTCGATTTATCTTGTTCTCTATCCTTTTTAACTCCACCTTTCCTCTACCCATCCTTAAATAACTGATTTCATCAACTAATTATCAATCAAAAACACTAACACATACATACCCTTAGATATACATATATAACAACATATATATTATAGATAGATGTTCAAATATAGTTACATTGATGGATGGATTCACCCTAAAAGAAAAGATTTGGTTCAGCTTGTAGTATGGATGATAGATTTCTTACCCTTTGTTTCTTCTTCTTCTTCTTAATTCTTCTTTGGTTCTATTGTCGGCAGATGAATCTAGTGTTCTTTTGTGGTTAGTTCTTAGGTTGCTTGTACTTTTGATGATAGCTTTTGCTATAAATTCCTGAAGGGATAAATACCATACATTATTTGTTCGGTATATTTGTGTCTTCCTGTATGCACATACACATACATACAATTAATAAAGTTGATAGATTTCGTTTTGACATATTAGACTGCTGGAAAGTGACTTGAGAGTCGGACAGATATCATTGTGATATGGTTGATAAGTGGAGAATGAAAACATATATATTTTTGGAGGATGAGTTTTGTAATTCCAAATAAATGAGGGTTGTTTAGGCTGTGTTTGATGTTGTCTGACCCACCCCTGACCGCTTACTGTCTGACTCGGTCAGCCGGTCAGGGTGTTTGATGTTCACGGCGTTGTGTCTGACCCGGTCGAAGGACTCTGACCGAGACCTAAAGAATTTGATGACTGACCCGATTTTATTTCCCCCACTGCACCTCATCTCCGTCGTCTTCTTCACCGCAATCGCTGCCGTTCAGATCTTCTTCACCGTTCATCGTTGCCGTTCATCGCTGCCGTCACCATCTCCGTCGTCTTCTTCACCATCTCCGTCATCTTCTTCACCGCCATCGTTGCTCACCTTCACCACCTCCGTCACCATCTCCGTCGTCTTCTCAATGTAATCACTAATCACATCTTTTGTTTCTACTTCGATTGATTTGCTCAAGTCTATGTTTGATGCTGATTTTGGATGATTGGATTTGGTTGAGATCGATTGATTTGCTCAGATTCAAGGGCTGTTTGAGGTCAATTGTTGTGTATGTAAACCCCGATTGGATTTGTTGATTTTGCTTGACGATTTTGGATGCGTTTGTTTGTTGATTTGCTCAGATTCAGATTTGTTAGTTTTTTTTAGCTGCCATATAAGTATGTATATGGGTATGTATATGTGTACGTATATGGCTATGTATATATGTATGTATGTGGGTATATTGTGTATGTAGATGTGTATGTAGATGAGTATGTATATGTGTATGTATATGGGTATGTATATGTGTATGTATATGGGTATGTATATGGGTATGTGTATAGGTATGTATATGGGTATGTATATCTGTATGTATATAGGTATGTATATGTATATGGGTATGTAGATGTGTATGTATATGGGTATGTATATGTGTATGTATATGGGTATGTATATGTATATGTATATGGGTATGTAGATGTGT
>BJCM01083572.1:0-30243 GCA_018326385.1 Flaveria bidentis | reverse complement strand
TGTTTTATATAATGACTTATGTGTGATGTGCTTAATGTTTAATCAAACAGATGAAGCTCAATAGACAGACGAGTATGATGTCGAACCCCTTCAGCAAGTCAAGACTCAACTTACAATGATTCTTGACTTGCAAGGGACTGTCAGGAGATCTGTGAACTACACTCCGGAAGAGGGAGAGATTATTTATGATCTAACTGGCGAACAGCTTGCTGAAATGTTCAGGCTGAATCCTGACGAGCTTGTCAAAGATGCTCCAGAAGTTGATGTCGCGAGTGATGATGAGCTGAACGATGTTGATGAGATTAAGATAGAGGGTGTCACTGCAGAGCACTATCCACAGTACACTGATCAGGAAGGACATGTTATCCCCAACTTAGGTGAAACATTTGACAGTGGTACTTTTGATAAGTTGGATGAAATGGAGAAAGAAAAAAAGAAAGAAGAAAGCACAGCTCAAGCTTCAGATGCTAATGTTGATATCAAGAAAGCTGAATGGGCAGCTTGTTTTGTAGCGCGCCCCCAAAGTAGAATGCCTATACAAAGCTCTACAGAGTCAAAAGACATCAGAAAGTGTCAGGCAAGATTATCGCGTGGGCGTATTTTGAAGACTTAGAGGTCTATGCTGTTAAGAGAGAGAAAGAAATTGAGTACTTCAGATATCCTTATGATCTGAAGACTCTTCCTGGTTTTGAGCTCAACTGTCTGGCATGTTTAGATCTTCTGTATGCAAATCCGAGGAAGATGTCAGGATGGTTTGAGGCTGCATTAAAGAAGGAATACCACACCAGGTGGGTAAACTTCAGACCTCAACAACGGAAGAGGTTCACCCATAAGTCTGAAGTGGACCCTATATCTGGAAGACCTAAAGTGGTGCTGAAGTGGAGTCCCCCACGCACGATGTCAATGATTCCCTTACGGGAAATGCCTCAGGACTTCACTCCACACTTCAAATGGTGGTATTACAATTGGTGAACGGGCGAATCGGTCATAGTTTTGAACAGAGATGGAAAGATTGATACTATCCAGGAATTCAACCCAATGTGGCTTACAAACTTGTCGGCTGAAGATGTCTACACATTATACAAGTGGCCATTGTTTTATGACACGCAGGATATTGTACAAGCTCTCCAGTTCCAACATGTGATAAGACTCTGATTTGCATTTGAAATACATGCAAGAGTTACAAAAGAGGAGAAGTACATGAAATTCCAAGAACATGTGAAGAGTGTTAGAGGATAGAGTAAACTAGGACCAAGGGGGAGTTTATACATGTTGTTCCTAGTTTATGAGCTTAAATGTAAAAGCCTTTCATGTCTTACACATATGTAATGAACTGGTTCAATGAAATATAATATGTGGTTGATGTTTAATCATGTTTATTTATTTCATATTATTATTGTGTTAAAGTATAATTTATATGTATGAACATATTATATAGGTTTTAGGTTGTTATGCATGGTTCTTAGTCAATAATGATTAAGAAATGTGTTCAACCTAGTCGGGTTAGTATTCATGCTAATGGACCATACGCATGAGTACATCATGCTTATGGACCAATCGCACGACTGAACCATGAGACTAGATCAGTCATATAATTGAGATATAAGATTGACTCAGTCGCACGACTGAACCTTAAGTCATGCGAATGACTTAGTCGCATGATTCAGTCACACGACTGAACCATGCTAATGGTTCAGTCGTACGAATGGAAACTACAAACCTATAAATACCACTTAATTCGTGGAAAAATATAACACTTGAGAATACTTTATAATTCACGAACCCTAGCCGTCCTGAACGTCCAAGAAAGCCAATCCAACTTCAAAGTCTGTTCTTGATCGATTCCTACTCATTCTTAACATTTAGTTCATTCTTATATCGATCAGGTTAACATTCTCACTGATTGGATTGCCAATCAAATAGGATTCCGCACTATTTGATCTGGTTTCACGCAGAATTGGTTAGTATTCCGTACATACACGGTCCTAACAAGACGAAACATAAAGCACCCGAACTAAACCTTTAGCTACCTTCTCTCGGACGAAATGAATGTCCATCTTAATATGCTTTGTGCATTGATGTTGAATGGGGTTCCCGGAGAGATAAATTGCACTAACAGTATCATAATAGATGATAGTGGCATGAGCGGGAGGAGTGTGAAGTTCAAGAAGTAAATTGTGGAGCCAACACACTTCAGAGACCACGTTAGCAACACCCTGGTACTCAGCTTTGGCACTAGAACGCGATAAAGTTGGTTGGCGTTTAATGACCAAGACAACAAATTATCGCCCAAATATACACAATATCCAGAATTGGATCGTCTTGTGTCCGGGCATGCGCCCCAATCCGCGTCGGTATAAGAAACGAGAGACCTGGTTGGAGACGGTGAGATAAACAGGCCAAATGAGATAATACTCTTGATATATCTTAAAATTATTTTAAGAGCATTCATATGAACTGTAGTAGGAGCTTGCATGTGGATACACACTTGTTGGACCGCATACGTGATGTCTGTTCGTGTGAAGGTAAGATATTGTAGTGTACCGGCAAGACGTCGATATTCAGTTGGATCGGTTAATAGTGTGCCAAGAGTTTTGCTCAACTTTTGTTGGGTGTCCACATGTGTAGCGACAGAATGACAGTCAGCAAGGCCCGCTCGTTCGTGAACTTCCATGGCATATTTTTCTGGAGTTAGAAATAATGATTTGTTGGTGTGAGTCACAGCAATGCCGAGGAAGTAACTCATAGGACCTAAGTCCTTCATGGCAAAATCTTTGGAGAGTAAATGCAGAAGTTTGTCTTGAAGTGTATCGGTTGAGATAATAAGTAAAATATCATCAACATATAACAAGATAAAATCCATGAGGGAACCTTCTTTGGAGATAAATAGTGAATGAACACATTGGCTGTGTCGAAACCCCAATGAAGATACATAATCCGCAAAACATGTATACCAAGCTTAGGGAGCTTGTTTAAGTCCATAGAGGAACTTCTTTAACAAAGATACATGATCAGGATAAGTTGGATCCCAAAACCCCATAGGTTGATGCATGTAAATAGTTTGATGAAGATTGTCGTGGAGAAAAGCATTCTTGACATCAAATTGATGAATTGGCCAAGAACGAGTGACGGCAAGGCTAAGGACGGTTCTATTTTTTGTCGGTTTTACCACGGGACTAAAGGTTTCTCCACAATCTACACCGATTTGTTGAGACCATCCATCGCACACAAGGCTAGCTTTGTACCTCTTAAGTGACTATCATCTGCTTTTTATGTCGAAATACCCACATGCTTCAGACGATATTCATCCCAACGGTTCTAGGAACAAGATCCCAAGTCTTATTTATAACAAGTGCACGAAACTCATCATTCATGGCGTTTTTCCAGTCCGGGTTGGATAACGCTACGGTAAGTGTTTTGGGTAAAGGAGAAATAGGAGCTGAAGCATGAAGATTAAGTGGTGCTTTGGGTTTGAAAATACCCGACATGGATCGAGTAGTCATTCGAGTAGGAGGAACGGGTGTTAGTAACGGTGGGGTCTGTTGGGAATGTGGTGACGGTGGTGAAGATGGGGTCGGTAAGGAGGGTGATGATAGTGAAGAAGCAGTGGAAGTTGGTATTAGTTGTCAAAAAGGAGAAGTATTAGAAGCGGGACAAGTGGTGGAAGAGGACTGAGGAACAGTAAGGGTAGAAGGAAGATTATGAGTAGAAGTTTGGACAGGAGGTGAAATGGAAGTTTGTTCAGAAGGTGTGGTTGTAGTAGGAGGGTCATCATGTGAAAGCCAAAGTATAGGTTGGTAGTGTTAGTAAGAAAATCATAGGTGGAGGAAAGGGGAGGAGAAACAAGATTAGATTTAGTAGAAGGAAAAACATGTTCATCAAAGATAACATCACAAGACAATGTGATTTGACCGGTTTTCAAGTTATAACATTTGTACCCTCTATGATTGGAGGGATAACCAAGAAAGACACAAGGTGTAGAACGGTCGACAAGTTTATGGATGGTGGAAGATGGAAGTAAAAATAACAAAGACAACCGAAGACTCAAAGATGATCATAGGTGGGACGACATTGATAGAGATGAAGAGTGGGAGTGGAGTTGTTGAGGACTTTCGTAGGCAAGCTATTTAGGAGATAAGTGGCATGTTCCAAAGCATGAGGCCAAAAGGTGTGAGGAACATATGAGTGTGACAAAATGGTATGCATGATGTTATTAATAGATCGAATTTTTCATTCTGCTTTACCATTTTAGGAGGACGTATAGGGACACGAGAATCGAAATAGCTTACCATTTTCTTTGAAAAATTGGTGAAAAGGTTTGTTATTGTATTCAATACCGTTATCGCATTGAAAGCATTTGATAGATGTTTGAGACTGGGTATTAATGAGTTTTTTGAATATAAGAAAATTGGTATAGACTTGAGATTTATAGGCAAGAGCATATGTCCACTAAAAAATTGTTTTATCATCTAAGAAAAGTATGTAATAACAACATCCATTAGATGAAAGTACTGGTGATGTCCATAAGTCATTATGAACAATATCAAAAAGTAAAGTAGTGCAATTTGTAGATGCAAAGGAAACTTTATTTGTTTTCCAAAAACACAAGGTTGACAGATATTCGAGCTCTTAATAAATTTAAAATTATATGGCAAACAAGATAGTAAAGAACATAAAACATTATTGCTAGGGTGTCCAAGGCGATGATGCCATGTATCTTGACACGCCGAAATGAAGGCTGAGGAAGAAGAGACTGAAGCTTAAAGTCTTATAGGAGGAATGAGTGGGTAAATATTGTCGATGCTATCACATCAAATTAGTGTTACCCGGGTCTGAAGGTCCTTCACATCAAAACCAAAGTGATCAAATTCAATGGAAACATTATTATCGGTTATGAACCGACAAACATAAATTAAGTTTTTAACAAGGTTGGGAGCAAAAAGGGTGTTGTTGATTTTGAAAGGTGGAAATGGTGATGATAGAGTATGATGGCCAATTGCATGGAGAGGAATTTTATTGCCATTCCAATGATGATATTTCATGAAAAATCCTTATTCAAATAAGTATTGAGATTGGATAAGTTATTGGTCATACTACCTATGGCTCCTATATCCATATACCATGGATAGTTCAGTGGATGAAGTGACATGGTATTAAAAGCTTGATCTAGCTCGGTAGCCGTGTAGCCTGTATCAGAAGTGGCATGGGCTTGTTGGGCACGAGGGCCCAACATACCGTTTTAATTGTTGTTGGTTATGGGCCTAGTGGGTGCAGGTGTTATGGGATAAGGACATGGAGAAGCAACCTAGTTGTAAAAAGGAGCCCAAGAGGGTCTAGCAACCCACTATTGATGTTGTCCATAGCCTGTGGATTGTCCGTAAGTATTGGATTGAGGTGGGGTTGGTCCAAAAGGCAATGAAGACCATTGTTAAGGATGATAGGTTCCACCGGTTTGACCTCTACGGTTGTGCGTTGTTGGGCCGAAAACGTTTGATAGAGCAGGTGTTGTGCCTGAATCATTTGAGCCAGAAGAGTGCATTTGGTTTGAAACATGAGACGTGGGGAGGGCCGAATCGTTGGTGACTTGTTTTGCTTTGGTGGTCAACTCAAGACACAGAGTGGATCTTGCTTCATAAAATGTTGGAAGGGGTTTCTGGTTCTGTAGAATGGTAGCAATACTTCCATAACCCTCATCAAGACCAGTTAGCAATTGAATTACTAGTTGGTCTTTGGTGATAGGTGATCCCACATTGGCAAGTTGATCAGAAAGGGTCTTTACCTCTTGACAATAAGCACACATGCTAGAGAATGAGTCAAGTTTCACGTTTGCAAACTTTCATTGTAAGAGGACGACTCGAGTATGTTGGTTGTCATGGAAGATGCAATTAAGGGTTGCCCAAGCATACGTTGTAGTGGAATCAGGTCGTATGATGGTACTAAGCTGATCCAGTGAAATAGTAGCATATATCCATTGCAGGACTATATCATCCAGACGGTTCCACACGTCTTCGCTCGTATCTGGTTCTTTTCCTTTGTCTTTATCAGCATCGTCTAGCGGAGGAGAATGGAGTTTCTTTTGGTTTTGCTGATAAGTTATCTAGAACTTGATAGGCATGACAATGAAGTTTGAACAACTCTGCCCATGTGGCATATTGGCTGGATTCCATCTCGAGTGTGATTGAGATGAAGTTTTTGATATTAGAAACGGTAATGGCGGGATGAATCTTTGGATCCATTATAGTGAGTAAAGAAGAAGAATGAATAATAGAGAAGGATTAGAAGCACCGAAGAAAGGTTAGTTTTGGTAGGTCAGAGTATTTTGCTCTGATACCATAAAAGTTGGTATTAATCACCATTCCCATCACTTTTTCATTGCAAACAATATATAGACATACATCAGTAGATCTATTCTATATTTGCTAATAATATACAAAGTAATGACTAAATATTACATATATTTAGGATGATTCTAATTCATTCTAATAAAAAGGTTGCAAATAGACACCCCCAAATAAGTCCGAATCCATTTTGGTGGTGTTCATAAATCATCAAATATTGAAAACTTACATTGTGTTCCTGAGTGTCATTTAAGAAAATAAATGAAAGAAAATAAATGTAAAGTAAAAGAAAATTGTGTTTAAGTTTTTTTAAAGAGGAAATTGAAAGAAACCTAAAAAAACTTTATGTTCCCGAGCTTTTTTAAAAGAATAAATAAAATGAAAAGAATTTTTTTTAATTTTCCCTTCTAACTTTCCTTCCAAAATGGAAGGAAATGAAATAAAAAAGTTAAACACATAAAATTATTACTTTCTTTTTAATTCTTTCAAACTTGGAATACGAAAATTTAATATCTTTTTTCTTTCTTTTCATTTCTTTTCTCCACTTAATTTTCTTTCTTTTCATTACTTAATTTTCTTTCACTTCTTTTCTTTTCTTTTCTTGTTTTTCTTTTCTTTTCTTTTCTTTTCATCCACTTATTAAACTCAAGGATGCAGCATTTGAATGTGCGGGATCCCTATAAAGTTCAAAGTAGGTAAGGTTTTAAGTATACCCTATATGTGGGTGATGCCTATTCTAGAGTTGTGCAGGTGTATCAAAGATGAAACTTGTTTTAATCCTTAAAGTTTTTATAACCTAAACAAAAATCAATTCAAAAGGTCTATAAAAAATTAGAAGTGACAATGGATTTGAATATGTAAATAATCAAATGGGTAATTTTATAAGAAATTATAGGATCGTTCATCAAACTACTTGCTCATCTTATACCCGATAACAAAATGGAGTTACAGAAAGAAAGCATAGAGACATTTATAACGTGGCTAGGTCTTCCCCTTAGGCTTTGGTATGATTGAGCTCAAAGTACAACATTCCTAATAAATAGGACACCTTTCAATCTTAAAAAGCAAAACTTTGTATGAATTAATATCCAGCTTAAGCTCTATCTGTATCATTTGAGAATCTTTTAGGTGTTTATGTCTTAGATAACACAAATAAATATGATAATCATGTGGAAATGCGAATGTTTCATAGATTATTCATAAAAAACGATACAAATTGTAGTGTCTTGATTAGAAATATATCTTTTTTCTAGAAATATTAAGTTCTATGAACTATTTACCTTTTAAAAATGAAATTTTGTGTCAAATAGATTTTGATTAATGATAGAAATATGAACATGTTAAACTTTTAGTGTTTTTAAACCAAGTAATTTGAAGGTTCAGAAGTAAAGTAATCCTAATGATAAAGAAAGGGGTCGAATAAGACTACCAATAATGACTAGTAGCTATGTGACAACATAACAACTGCACACAAGGCTAAGTTTAGCATCCTAACTGTTAGTTAACTAGTGTGAAGGCAACCATAACATATTGAGAAGCATGTTGTATTTCTATTTGTAATTTTATCAAGGAGTATTTATAATATTCTTGATAGTTTCAAGGTGTTAGTTGCTTAGTATTACTTGGGTTTGTTAATCTTTGTTAACAACCGATTTAAATATAGAGAAGAGAAGTTAGAGGTGAGGGACTTCACTTGTAATCATTCATTGTTTTCTTATATTTCCAGTGATGAATCCATTGATGAATAAAGACTGAAGGTTCTTGTGAGGTTTAATCTTGAAGTTGCAATTCTTTGTTGTTCAATTCTGTAACAAGTGGTATTAGAGCTAGGTCTAGCTTGATTCAAAGAATTGGTACAACTGTGTGGAGAAATCAAGAGGAAATGGTGTCCATTAAGTTCGAGATTGAGAAATTTGATGGCAAGAACGATTTCAGTCTGTGGAGAGTCAAGATGAGGGCGCTATTAGTTCATCAAGGTCTAGCGGATGTGCTAGTGGGCAGTGATGCAAAGATACTGGAAGGTGCATCAGAGAAGGAAAGAAGATAAATCATTGAAAAGTGAAAGGACATAGGGGTGAAGGCTCATAGTGCGATCATCCTAAGCCTAGGATATCGAGTTCTTCGTGAAGTCGCCAAAAAGACCTCAGAAGTCGATGTTTGGATGAAATTGGAATCACTCTATATGACTAAATGTCTTGCCAATCAGTTATACTTGAAAAAAAGACTCTGCACGATTCAAATGGCCCCAAGGAAATCAATTGAAGAATATACGGATGATTTCAATAAGTTGATTTTGGATTTGGAGAACATAGAGATAGAGCTTGATGATGAGGATTGGGAAATTATATTCCTGACCTCCTTACCACAACCTAAGAACACTTTGTGGATACCCTGTTTTACGAGAGAGATTCATTATCGATAGAAGAGATATTGGCTGCACTTAACTCAAGGGAGTTAAAGAAGAGGTTTCACTTGAAAGAAGAAGGTGGAGAAGGACTATGTTGGAGGCAGACAAGATTTGAGAGACTCAAAAGGCCACAAACACAGGGCACAAGCAAGATCAAAGTCAAGATTCAAACAAAAATACTTTGTGTGCCAGCCATAGAAACAATTGAAAAAGGATTGACCTGAGTGGAAGAAAAGAAGATCTGAACCAAGTTATTCAAGTGAGTCAAAAGGAACATCCAACTATACTCAATCTGAGGAGAACTCGGATGGATATAAGAGTGCAAATGTATTCATGGCCATCAGTCTAGAGAATTCAGGGTATTAGACTCAGGTTGTTTTTTCCACATGACACCAATTAAAGGAGTTTTCTCTGAATTGAAGTCTTTCAAGTCTGGATTAGTGAAACTAGGAGATGATAGAGGTTGTGACATTCTTGGCATTGGAACTGTAATTTCAAATTGCATAATGGCAATAATTTGAAATTACAAGATGTCAAGCATGTCCCAGACTTAAAAAGAAGTCTATTGTCCATGGGTACATTTGAGAAATTTGGTTATACAGTTAGCCTTAAAAGTGGAAAGGCCAAGGTCATAAATGGTTCAATGGTTATATTCTCCGGGGCTAGGAAAAAGAATAACATCTATACCTTAGATGGAGTGGTTGTGATTAACAACACTTCCCTAGTAGCATCAAGGAATGATCCTTCCATCTTATGGCATAGGAGACTGGGACATGTTAGTCAGTAAGGACTAATGGAATTGAGTAAGCAAGGTGTGTTACCTGGGGTCACAAGTTGCAACATTGGTTTTTGTGAGCACTGTATTTTAGGAAGGTATCTTAGAGTCAAGTTCAACCGAGGTGTACATACTACTAAAAGGCTACTTGACTATGTGTATTTTTATCTATGGGGTCCTTCAAGCACATGTCATTTTGGGGAGCTTACTACTTCCTATCCATTATTGATGTTTACTCTGGGAGGGTGTGGGTGTATCTTTTGAGGAAAAAGTATGAAGCTTTTAGTAAGTTTAAAGAATGGAAAACACTAGTAGAAACTAAGTTGGATAGGAGGGTGAAGAAACTAAGGACATATAATGGGTGGGAATTTTATGGAGGTGAATTCACATAATATTGCAAAACTCATGGCATTGCAAGGCATTTGACTATTCCTGGCACTCCACAACAAAATGGTTTAGTGGAGAGAATGAACCGGACTTTATTGGATAAAGTAAGCTGCATGTTGGCCAATTCTGGTCTACCTACGTCCTTCAGGGCAGAGACTGTTACTACAGTTACATACTTGATAAATAGATCTCCAAGTGCAGCTTTAAATAAACAAACTCTAATGGAGGTTTGGTCTGGAGTAAGGCTAAACAAAACCTTTTGCAAAGATCAATCAGTCCCGAAAGATGGCGTTATACAAATTTCCTCATAGGCCAATTAGCATAATAATGATAATAATAACATAGAAACGATCTACAACAATTTGAAAGTGTTTGGGTCATTAGCATTTGCTCATGTCAGTCAAGGAAAATTAGAAGCTAGAGCTCATAAATGTATTTTCTTAGGGTTCTCTAACGGAGTAAAAGGCTATAGGTTATGGAGAATTGATAATGATAAGGTCATTATAAGCATAGATGTTGTCTTTAATGAAGATGTGTTGTATAAGGATATTATGGGAGGCTCTTTAGGTACTAGTGTCCAAGGGTCAGGAGAAGTGAACATTGAGGTGGAGCTTTAACCTCACACATTGACTCAAGTGAAGTTATTGATGTAAATGTGCCACTTAAAGTCCCTGAGCATAGCATTGCCAAAGATAGACCAAGAAGGCAAGTGAAACCACCTTTAAGGTTTAGAGAAGGTGATGACATCTGAGTTGTGGCCTTTCTTTCTGTAGAGCTGCATGCAATCTTAGAGCCACTCAATTTTGAAGAGGCTATGGCTTCAAGTGAAAAGGATAGTTGGTTATCAACTATGAAGGATGAGATGGAGTCTTTACATAAGAAAAGACCTGTGAGATAGTTGACAAACCCCCTAGTCAAAGGGGTTCAATCAAAAGCCAGGTGTGGAATATACCAAAATATTCACACCGTAGTCAAACACTCATCTATAATAGTGATTCTGTCATTGGTGGCAGTGGAAGATCTAGAGTTGGAGCAACTTGACGTAAAAACATCATTTTACATGGCTATTTGGATGAAAAGATCTATATGTCTCAAACTAAGGGATTTGAGGTAAAGGGGCATGAAAACAAGGTGTGTTTGTTAAAAAAATTCATCATATGGGCTAAAACAGTTATCAAGGTATAGGGAATTTGATGACTTTGTAACTAGTCATGGTTTCAAGAGGAGCTATTATGACAACTATGTTTACATTAAAGAGTTTAGGTTGCATCAATATGTGTACCTATTGTTATATGTAGATGGTATGTTTGACATGAAGCAACTTGGTGAAGCAAAGAAGATTATTGGTATGGAAATTACCAAGAACAAGAGTGTTAAACAGCTGAAGGTGTCTCAAAGTTCTTATTTGTTAAAAGTATTTAAAAGTTTTGGAATGGAAAATATAAGCCGGTTACCACTCCTTTAGCTCAACACTTTAACTTATCTAGTGTTGATAGTCCATAGAAGGATCTTGATCAAGCTTATACGGACATGTTCCCTATGCAAATGCAGTTAGAAGTTTAATGTATCTTATGGTATGTAGTTGCCCAAATATAGGATATATAGTGAGTCTAGTTAGCAGGTATTTGGAAAATCATGGATAGACTCACTGATGTGTTGTCAAATGGATAATGAGATATCTAAATGGTACTAGGGAGTCGGGTATGATCTATGGGTTAAATCCTGATCTAGTTTTCTAAGATGGTTGGGTATGTGGATTTTGACTATCCTATAGACATGGATAGTGGTAGATCAAATACTGGTCTTGCTTTTCTGTTTCTAGGAAATTTAGTAAGTTGGAAGGCAAGGCTGCAATCTGTAGTAGGATTGTCAACTACAGAATTAGAGTATATTGCCTTAACTGAGGCAATTAAGGAGGTGTTATGGTTAAAAAGGTTTGTTCTAGATTTGGGTTTGAGTTTTGATGTAGTTGTCTTCTGTGATAACCCGTGAGTTGTTCAATTAACCAAGAACAATATTTTTTATGAAAGAACCAAACACATTAAAGTAAAATTTCATTTTATTCGAGAGGTGATTGAGTCAAAGGAAGCTGAAGTGACTCAGATTGATACTACTCTGAATGCGGCAGATATGTTTACTAACGTGCTGCCTAGGCCTAAGTTTCAATTAAAAAAACAGTGCAAGTTCATTAATTCATTATATCACCTCAAACAAGTTCCACGTTAATGAAATGAAAAATTAACTAATACACTTATTAAAGTTGGTTTTAAGCAAAGTAAAAACGATTATTTCATGTCTGTGTAAATTGATAGATCTATTATTAGTATATTGCTTGTTTATGTGATTGATATAGTTTTGATTGGTAATGATTTAAATGAATCTAACAATTTTAAGTACTGGTTAAGCTCAGAAATTTATGATTACAAATTTGCGAAAACTTAAATACTTCTTTGAAATTGAAGTGATTACAACTGATCATAGAATGGTATTGTCTTAAGTAAACTTTTGTCTTGAATAGTTAAATGAGTTTGGTATGTTGGCCACAAATGCTGTCAATAATCTTGTAAACTAATAAATAATGTTAGAGTAAATTTTGGTTTTGATCCCTATGGTTTAATCATTTTAACCATTTCAGTCTAAAAAGAAATCTTTGATCATATCATGCCTTTTGGTTTAATTTTTATAACGATTTTGGTCCTTGGTACTAACTCTGTTAGTTTTTTCTTTAACTCCAGGGGTATTTTGGTCAATCTACATGCAAGGACTATTCTTGTATATTATTAAGATAACATTAGGGATTGTTTCTATAATATTCAGTATATAATAAAAAAATTAATATAAATTATAAGAACAAATTTAATCTACACACACAAACACTAATCGATCTTGTTAACCCCAACCCTATTCGCCACCGCCGCCCTAAACCCATCGCCACCACCACGTATAGGTTGTTGCAAATTTACACCACTAATGTAATTTCTCACCTCTATCCTAATCATCACCTGCATCACCTCCAAAAGCTTTGAATTAAACGTCGTAAACCCCTTCTCCGACGCCTCAATCCCCGCCACAGGCTGTCTAGCATGCGCAACCGATGTCATTTCAATCAAATCGGCTCTAGAAGCGATAGACTCAACAACGTCGACGGCGCGGTAGTGGGCTTCTTAGTGGATGTTCTCCTCGACGAAGCGGCGGTGTTTGATGGGGGTGGTTTGAAGGGGTGGTTTGAGGGGTTTGTTGGAGGAGATTGTGGCTTTGATTGTGGGGAATATGGCGGTGGTCAGTCTAGGGTTTGGGGTTGTGGGGTTAGGGAGAAGGGTGAAGGTGCATGTGGCGGTGAAGGTGCAGGCTGTGGCGCAGGCGGTGGCTGGGCGCAGGTGCAGGTAGTGGCGGTGGAGGCGACGCAAGCGGTGAAGGTGGCGTAGGCAATGATGGTGGGTTAGATTATAATCAAGTTTTTTTTTTGTTGTTTTAAAAAAATTACAAAAATTATTCTAATCTAATATAATTTACACAAGTAGTACTCCAAATATAAAATGACCAAGGTACCCTCACATTTAACTGTAAAAACTAACAGAGTTAGTGTCAGGGACCAAAACCGTTACAAAAATAAAACCTCGGGGCATGATATGATCAAAATTTATTTTTGGACTGAAATGGTTAAAATAGTTAAACCATAAGGACCAAAACCAAAAAATACTTATAAGGTTATATGAATTTGTTTATGAGTTAACTTATATGATTAACTATCAAAAGTTGATAGGAAATTTTAAATTATCTAAGTCTTACAAAATCTTATATTTCATTTAGATTTGGTTGCTTAACTCAAAGGGTAATCGAAATTACTTTAATGTCTTATTGAATCTGTATCGAAATTACTTTAATGTTCTACAAAATCTTATGTTTCTCAAATACCTAAGTAATTTCGATACAGATTCAATAAGACATTTAGAGTTTGTTGCTTAACTCAAAGGGTAATCTTAGGCATTTGAGAATATCTTCTGAAAATGGTAATCTTTTAGAAAAACTGAAAGGTTTAATTTTCTAATTGTGTTGAGAAAGTGACTAGCTACCCATATGTGTATTTAAGGCTATTGTGTTTTTCTTGGTAATTTGCTAATTTTTGGGAAAGTAAAAAGTTGTCAACAAGCTTAATATCATGCTACGGCAACTCTAAAATTTGTTTTGTTATTAAAACTTTTAGATGATCCAAATGATCCACACAAGTTACCTGTTAATATATACTATGACATGAGAGCTGCTAGAATGAGTTTATCTAATCCAACTTTTCATAAGCATACATAACATGTTGATATTGTTCTTCACTTTATTCATGAAAAGGTTATTTCGAGAGTTATAAAAATTTTGAAAATAGACAATCATCCAACTAATATTTTTTCTACGGAATTAATTGTTGCTCGACATGATTACTTGCGTGACAACTAAAGTTGGTTTTAAGTTTTAACTAAGAGGTGTGCTAAAAGATAGAGTAAATTACATGGATAGTCTCTGGGGTATGTGCATATTGCAACTTTAGTTCCTACTTTCAATAAATTAAAGATGGGGGCCTGAACAATGCATAATATGCACATCGGCAGTCCCCGACGCTAACTAAGGTTAAGTTTCTCCGCTAGTGTATTTAAAAAGACAAAAATACCCTTTCTTTTTATCTTCTTCTCCACATTCAACACCCACCACCACCACCACCACCTCTTCGTTCAACCCACAGTCGCTGCCACCGCCTCTACCCTCAACCCACCACCGCCTGCACCTCAACCCACCACCACCGCACCGCCTGCACCCTCAACCCACCACCGATGTTGGCGCCTGCAATCTCAACCCACCACCACCTTTAACCCACCACCACCGTCACCGCATCACCCCCCGACCCACCACAACCTTCGCCAACCCACCAACATCGTCGCAAACCCACCACCACCTTCTCTAACCCACCACCAAAGAGAGAGAGAGAAAAGGGAAGAGGATGGGGAGGAGAGAGAGAGAAGATGAAGAAGAAGATGAAGAAGATGAAAAAGATGAAGATGAAGATGAAGATGAAGAAGATGGAAAAAATGAAGAAGATGAAGATGAAGATGAAGATGAAGATGAAGAAGATGAAGATGAAGATGAAGAAGATGAAGATGAAGAAGATGAAGATGAAGAAGATGAAGATGAAGATGAAGATGAAGAAGACGAAGACGAAGATGAAGAAGAAGAAGATAAAGAAGATGAGATGGAAGAAGATGGAGGGAGGAGGTGAGGTGTGATGGATGTGTTTGGGTGGGGTAAGTTAGGTTTTATTTATAAATTATTATTATTTTAAATCTGGGGGTATATTGGTAATTTTACATTGACTTAATAGAAAAACTTAGCCTCGGTTAGCGTTGGGGACTGCCGATGTGCATATCATGCATAGTTCAGGCCCTCATCTATAATTTATTGAAAGTAAGGACTAAAGTTGCAATACGCGCATACCCCAGGGACTATTCGTGTCATTTACTCTAAAATATATAATAGATTCATTTGTCAATATTAACGCCTTTTTATAATTATTTCTATTTTTTTTCTTCTTGAGGTATAATATCTTGAGAGTTGAGGGTCTCATGAAGTGTTAAAGCTGGAACATGGAGGGTGATTGCTGTCAACAAAAGGATCTTTTGTGTCTATCAGAAGAGAACAGTTATTAACACATTTGTATGATCTTGATTTATACTCCATCTCTTGCGAATAAATATTACTCGTTCCATTTTGATATGTTATAACATTACAACAGTTACCTTTTGGAAATAAAAACCAAATTACTGATCATTCTTACACGATGCATTACAACGGCATAGGATCAAGCCGCGCCACAGGAATACAAACCAACGGATTCTTTTTAGGAAGCGTGATCCCGAGCCCCTCTTCCATATCAACATTAGTAAGATTCCCATCTTCACCAGCCTTCCACTCGAAACACTGAATCATAGCACCAAGTGTTGTTTGCACAACTTGCATTGCTAGTGAAGTCCCAGGACACATTCTCCTCCCACTACCGAATGGCAACATGTGAAAGTGCTGTCCCCTAATATCCAAGTTGTTCTCTACAAAACGTTCGGGCCTAAACTCAAGCGCGTTTTCCCAATGGTTTGGGTCTCTGCCGAGGGCCCATATGTTGATAAAGATAGTAGTGTTTGCTGGTATATGGTAACCAGCCACGGTGCAATCTTCTGTTGATTGTCTTAGTGTCATTGGACCGGTTGAGTGGAGTCGTAGAGTTTCCTTGACGATTGCTTGGATGTATGGGAGGTTTGGTATGTCTGATTCTTGTAGAAGTCGGTTTTTTCCAATGACTTGATCGATTTCTTCTACTGCTTTTTTCATTATGTTTGGATGGTTTATGAGTTCCACTAATGCCCATTCTATTGTGATCGCGGATGTGTCTGTTCCTGCCGCAAATATATCCTGAAAAGATAGATACACATAGGTCCTTTAACATACAAAGTATATAAAACATCAGGGGCGAAACCAAGTGAGGGTCAATAGGGTCTGCTAACTCTCATGTCACTTATTGTATACATAAAAGTTGAGTTTTCTTTTAAGAGAAACATTACTTGGACCCGTTAGTTTTCGTTAGCAGAGAAGAGAATATTATGATAACCCTCCAACTAAAAAGCTCTAGTTCTGCCAATGCCAGATATGGTCGGTTAATGTTAATTACCAGGATGAAGGCTTTAATGTTTTCTCTAGTCAGCTTTATCTCCATGGTCTCATCTTCTGCTACATCAAGTAAAATATTAAGCAAGTCCTTCACTTCTCCTGAATCTTTCTTTCTTGACTCTACATGCTCTTCAATAATCCTCTCTATCAAATCGTCAAATCTTCTTCTAATATCCTTCAACCTTTTCCCAAACCCCTGCACATCAAGATTCTTAAAGATCCATATGTAATCCGAGAGGTTAAACTTACCCGTAATCTCGGCTATCTCAGTAACCAATTTCTTCATTTCACCAGCCTCATCTTCACTCTCAGAACACCTTTCACTCATAAGCATTCTTGATATCACATTGTTTGACATCTTCACCAGCTCCACCTCAAGATCCACTGCCTTACCAATTTTCGCCTTTTGAGACAGCGAATGCATGAAACGAGTAATCTCATCTTGTCTAACAGGAAGCAATAAGTCAAGTGTTGTACCATTTAATAACTGTGACATGACTATCTTCTTCATGAACTTCCAATAAGATCCATATGGAGCAAAGGAGAAGTCTTTTGATCCATAAGTTAAGTATGCTACAGCTGAGTTTTGCGGTCGGTCAAGATACGCGTTTTCGTAAGTTTTAAGGAACTCTTTAGCCATTTCAGGTGAACAAGCCACCACACAAGGTACAGACCCAAGAAGGAGCCGAAAAACGGGCCCATAACGAAGAGAAAGTTTGTGAAAAGCTTGATGAGGGATTGGAGCTAGTAGATGCAAATGACCGATGATTGGTAGCGCAAAAGGGCTCGGTGGAAGATGATGTTTAGCACTTGTGGATTTGAATAAAGCCCGTATCATGATGGTGGAGATTAGCCATATGAAGAAGAGGATGAAGTAGCCTTGGAGATCAAGCATGGTTATTAGAGGTTTTGAGATGATGTTTACAAACAAGTAATAGAATGATCAAATTTATATAAAAGTTAAGCTCCTTTTGCAAGTTATAATGAATAAAATATGGCCACTACATTTGGTGTTATTATTGTATAAACAGATTCTAGCCGGCAAGGAGAATTGATGGTTATGGAATATAGACCAATTCTTATGTTAATGATTGTTGGTTACAAATATAACTCTTATGTTTGGATTGAACATTGTCTATAATATTTTAAATTGTCAGCTTTTGAATATTAATGTTTTGATTGAAACAAGGAAAAAGTGTTGATACAAAACACTAATATCTTAAAGGAAAAATTTACAAAATATCCATTTGCCTATCCATTTTCACAAAATGGTTCAAGCATGTTACTTATTTAGACCTTTACCATTAATCCCAACATTTACGCTACTAGGTATTGGTTTTTAAGTAGGAAAAGGACATGAATGTTACTTATAGAGGTTCGAGCATTATTTAAGTTTGCCCAACATCAACTCATTCAGTTGACTAAGTTGATCCAACAACAAAATCCATCGCCCATCAACAAGAACCATATAATCCGAAGGTTTAAACTTTTAAAAAATTAGAATCCGGTGCATTGAAGCATGTTATCTTCTGAATCCAGGCAGTAAAAGACGTTGGGTGGTATAATTTTTTTTTTAAAATCGATATCAAAACACAAAAAAAGAAAAAAAAAAGAGAAAAAAAGGAAAAAACCAGGCACACACAATTTAACTTGTAGACTTGTGTATTATAACTTGAAAATAGCTCAAAATAAATTACAATAACTCTCTATATTAATAAACCAAATCTTGAGTATCTATATAATAAAATGCTACCAAACTTGACGAGGAAGGTTTGACTTTTGAGTATTGAATTACAATTAGATTTAGGATACAAAGTCCTAGTCTATCATTAACTAACCCTTTGTGAGTTTGTGATCACAAAACCGACTTGTTTAAAGACTCTTTGGGCCGGCCCACAAGTGCCGACTTGCATTTGGGCCGGCCCACAAGTGCCGACTTGCATTTGGGCCGGCCCACAAGTGCCGACTTGCACTTGAGCCTCTTGATTGGAAAATTATCCAACATTTTTATACACCTCAAGATCATACAGCTAACATTGTGAATCGATAATATTCTAAGGCAACTGACAAAAGTTATATTAAGAGAAATCAGTTTGATTAAAAGAAGATGACATAATAATCAAAGTTACTCGCATTCTGCTGTTGTAGTAGTACATAACTAGAAACGTCATATCTTGAAAACAATCGTCATGATTCCTTGTATGATTGAGATTTCGGATAAAATTTTAAAATTTGATATATTACTTTTTATAGGATATAGTATCAACAACTTAAAAAGAGAATTACCAGATTATGATGATTAACGATTCTGAACTGAATAATATCACAACTATGTTTTTTACCTTTAAGTTTACCGATTTAGAAGGATAAAATAATAACCCCAATTATAAATGATCGAAACCAAAAACTGATAAAAATCAATTGACTATCGAAATGCAAAACCTTTTAATCAAATCAGCAAATATATAAATCAAACTAACCGAAAGATTAAGTTCACTACACATCCAAGATAGGTAAACATCGCTTGAACAATTCGCTATTACAAACCTGGTTTTGAGGTCAAGGAGAAGAAGATAAGGTATATAGATTGCACAAGGCCTTGTACAGATTAAAACAAGCTCCTCGAGCTTGGTATGGTCGAATGGATAGGTTTATGTCGTTGAATGAATATAATAGAAGTATGAATGAGCCAATTATGTATGTGAAAAGTGGTAAGGGAGATGAGTTTATTCTGATTTGTATATATGTTGATGATATAATCTATACAGGTCCATCTCAAGAGTTGCTAAATACATTCAACCAAACCATGATGGATGAGTTTGATATGATTGACTTGGGTCCTTTACAATATTTTTTGAGTTTAGAAGTAAACCAAAGAAAAGATAGGATATTTCTCTCGCAAAAGAAGTATGCAACCGACTTATTGAAAAGATTCGGTATGAGTACATGTAAAGCTACAGCCAGACCAAATTTTGTAGTGTACGAACAATATGTAGATCCTAAACGAAGGATGTAACAGTTCAGTTATTATAAAACATAATTACAAGTTACACCTGGTAATCCCACATTTGAAATATTCACTTATTTGATTAGAGATGTTCGCTATCGATCAAAACAACTTGAATATAACTTGATTTGTACATATTACACATCCAATGGGATGAGATCAAGTCGTGCAACAGGAACACAAACCAATGGATTAGCTCGAGGAAGCGTGATCCCAACACCCTCTTCCATATCTACTCTAGCAAGATTCCCATTTTCCCCAGCCTTCCACTCAAAGCACTGAATCATCGCGCCAAGGGTTACATGTACCATAAGCAGCCCTAATGAAGCCCCCGGACACATCCTTCTTCCAGTCCCAAATGGTAATAAGTTGAAGTGTTGCCCTCTCACATCCACATGCTTTCCTTCAAATCTTTCCGGCTTGAATTCTAGTGGGCTTTCCCAGTGCATGGGGTCGCGGCCAAGACTCCACGCATTGACTATAGTTGTAGTGTTGGATGGTATATGATAACCTCCAACAATACAATCTTGTGTTGATAATCTTAGAATCAGTGGGGCTGGAGGATGCAACCGTAGTGATTCGCTAACAACTGCTTGGAGGTATGGAAGGTTTGGTATGTCCGATTCTTGTAGAAGCCTGTTTTTTCCAACGACTTGATCAATTTGTTCTACTGCTTTTCTCATTATTTGGATGGTTGATAAGTTCCGCTAAAGCCCATACTATAGTTATGGCAGAAGTGTCTGTTCCCGCGCCTAATATTTCCTGAAATGAACCCCATACATGTTAGTAGATGCATAATAACAAATTTCATGATCTACTGATGTTAATTACCCGAATGAGGGCTTTAATGTTCTCTCGCGTTAACTTTATCTCCATACACTCGTCTTCTGATATATCAAGTAAAACATTGAACAAGTCCACTTTTACTTTCTTCTGCTTTCTTGCATCTTCATGTTCCCTCATGATCTTTTCCATCAAGTCATCATATCTACTATGAACATCCTTGGAAATCTTTCCAAAACCCTGCAAGTCTAGACTCTTACAAAACCATATATGATCTGAAAGGTTTAATCTACCTGTTATCTCAGCTATCTCAGTGATCATCTTAGTCAAATCATCTGACTCTTCATCTCCTTTTGAAAACCTCTTGCTCATAAACAGTCGTGATATTACATTGCTTGTTAACTTCATAAGCTCTCCTTCAAGTTCCACCGGCTCCCCATCTTTCGCCTTTTGTGATAAGTATCTTATAAATTTGTTAATTTCATCATGCCTCACTGGATAAAGGGACTCTAGTTTTTTACCGTTGAGGAGTTCTGACATGATGATCTTCTTCAAGAACTTCCAATAAGTTCCATAACGAGCAAAGATGAAGCCTTTGCCCCCATACGCAAAGTAATCGACGAGTGCGTTATGGGGCCTGTCTAAGAACACATTTTCATGAGTTTTCAAGATTTCTTTTGCTGTTTGCGGTGAAGAAGCAACAACACAAGGTGTGGAGCCTATAAAGATTTGAAACAATGGACCATGGCGCATAGAAAGCTTGTGAAAAGCTTGATGAGGGATTGGCGCAAGGAGTTGTAGGTGGCCGATAATCGGAAGTCGAAAAGGGGCTGGTGGAAGATGAGGTTTAACACGAGAATATTTGTATAATTTGGTGATCAAAATGGAGGAGATGAGGCATGTAACAAGGATGGTGATCAAGTAGCCTGCTTGGAAATCAGCCATCTTCATAGTTGTTGAAGATGACAAAGGTTTGCTTCAGTTGAATACTTGTATATATTAATCTATTTTATTTATTCATGCTCCTACCGAATATATTGAACTGAAATTTGAGGCATATGACTATATGAGTTATGACCATAAACGAAGAAAACAAAACCCAAGTCATAGTCGTCATATAAGTTATTATTAATGAATGCAATTGTTGCTTAAAGGGTATAAAAATGTATATTATATATATTATTAAACTGAGCTTCACATCACATCACTTTCCAAAAATATAAATTTAACCCTTCAATATTTTTAAAGTTATCATATGTCCTTTTCTTAATTTCTATAAATTATGGAAGTGACCACCCATAAGTTTTGGGTTTTTTTCTTAACTCGAATTTACCGTTACAACACATTTATTAATATTAATGTTTCGTTAGAAATTTCATTTGAACCAATTTGTATGTAATAATATAAAAGTTATCATAAGTATAAACATAAGTTGTTAAAGTTAATTACATACTTATTTTTTATCAATGTTTTAACGTATCATTAAAGTTGATAATATGTAACCGTGACACCAAATCATTTTTTAAAGTTACAAAATTAACCTTTAAAAGTTACAATGTTATCATATGGTTTCTCACTTTTTTGTTTGTTTGTTTTCTTTAAACCAACCAAGTTATGACAAGTAGCCCATATAAAACTTATTCTTCATCGTAATATATTAAATTACAAATTTATCGTTATAACATACTTATTTTTATTTATATTTCGATACAAATTCTATTTAAAACCGAGTTGTATGTAATAATATGCATGTCATTGAAATACATACGTAAAACTTGTCAAAGTTGATTACGTACTTATTTCATTAACATTTTAAAATGGATTTTTTTCGCGGGATGAATACTAACAACTGAATTATCAAAATCAAGCCTAAAAAATTTCGAACACCTTGTTGTAGAGCGTAAGTATTAATGTATTACCACTTGTTAATATCTTAATATCCACCTAGATCTCAAGCACTTATAATATATACAACTATAACTAAACTCCAAAATTCTTCATTTCTTCCATAAACCAATTTCTTAAATTAAGGCCCCCTAATTATTCTTTAGTTACAAAATTGAGAAGTTAATTTAGTTATGAAATACAAATAAACGTACGCATAAATAATATGCTTAATTATAATATATATGTGAAAAAGAAGACTCATTTAGACGTATTAAATTAATATAATAACATTCATGAACTTGCCGTCTACAGTAACATCAATCAAAATAATTTTTTGGCTGTATTATTTCCTTTCATGTTTTTTAATGATTTATTTACGTGATATATAATATTTTTGGCGTACATGTAGAATCTTTCTACTTCCTCATTTTTTGACCCGGGTTCAACTCCTCCTCACTCCATTTTGGTTAATAGATTTTTTATTAGTTTTTTCTTTTAATATTGTGTTTTTGTGTTTTTAATTAAGTAAATGAAAATTAACATATTATTTTTTGGTTTCTTTTCTATTTCTCTTAACATTTAACAACTTTTTGAATCAATCAAATATTTATTGGTTTTACCCACATCAAAGTTATTTTTTCCGTTATATATAATGTATAGTTGTAACATTTTTATTATCTATATAACATCTACCTACCATGTATTTACATTTTGAACCCGGCTGAGAAGCACAAAATATACGTATAACGAACCTGAGACACAACCCTCCCCGGTAAACTGCAGAATGGCTTCCTAGTTAATATATGATCTTCAAAGAGTAACCGATGTATATGATGGTAATAGTGTGGATATAATTATGTGTAGGTCTAAGTTCAGTTCATACAAATCTCAACTTCATTGAGAGATCAGTGATTTTAATGCTGCTAGGACTTCAAATTCCAAGGAGATTTTGAAGATCCATCGGGTCACAGTGCATAAACGCAACCGAGAGCATCTAAGTTCTGTGGTTTACTATGTTAATTTTTTTTTACTTTCTACGTAACTGAAGGCGCTATGTGATTTTGTAACCTTTTGCTTGTTGTCATCACTGAACTTTGGTAATGGATGAAATGAATTTTGTTTTTAAATTTTAGCACGGAGAGTTATTTTATTTATATGGTAAAAAGGATATTAAGTTAAAAACAATTGATAGTATTTAAACGTTTCAATGTATAGCATGGATGTTGATATCCGTACATACTTTTTATATACTGTAGAAAATAT
Organism: Flaveria bidentis; assembly: GCA_018326385.1. Classification (NCBI taxonomy): domain Eukaryota; kingdom Viridiplantae; phylum Streptophyta; class Magnoliopsida; order Asterales; family Asteraceae; genus Flaveria; species Flaveria bidentis. The sequence continues at coordinate 6,697 of BJCM01083572.1, read as the reverse complement.
ATTAAGTATAAAAAATAGTTAGCATTTAAAGTTTTTTTTATTTATACGGTAGAAAGGATATTAAGTGTAAAAAGTTTATTTATTTATACGGTAAAAGGCTTATTAAGTTAAAACATTTGTTAGTACGAATTATTATGATTACAACATCTACTTCTTATTTGATTCATTTTATGTTATTACTTATTAGAGCACAGAGTCGACTCTATCCATCGACCTTTCTGATCAAAATATCTCACCTGTGATACACAGTCATTTGCAATAGTTCTTCATACTTACCTGATTAACTTTAAGGATATCCACTAGATTTTTGTACAACTGAATAAATATTTTAATGTTTTATTCTGTTATATTCAAACGGTACTATGATCTTTTATGAATTTTAGTTTAAATTATGTATAGGCATCTTAATATATTTGTAAATAATAAAAAAAAACGCATAAATTTTTTTTTCAGAATAGAGCAACGTTTTTTTTAATTCTTAGAAGCAGTCGTAAAACAGTCAAATATCCAATGCGAAACTGATATACAGTCGCAAAACATGCAGTCACAAACCAGACAGGAGTCAGTCACGAACAAGTTCGCAAAGACATTTTTGTCACTGCATTTTCAGTTGCAAAAAAATTATGGCAAACTTATATGTTGCCACACAATTTCTTGCAGGGAAGTCCTTATATCAAATTTAATTTCAAGGACTTAAAACAAAACATCATTAATCCGTTTTTCCAGTTAATACAGCTCAAACACTAAAGCCACAAATGCAAACTGTTCAGCACAAATGCAAAGTTTATGTTTAGATATAATGTTATTTAACAGATGAAAAGCAAAGTTTATGTGAATCACAACAACAAAGAAATACACAGAAAAGCAAAAAGAATCCTCAAAACAATGATAATGAATTATGGAATGCTTTTTAACAGGAAAAAGAAAAAGAAAAAGAGATCAATCAGTTCTAGGTAAAAATCATTTAACTCTTATTAATATTAATACAAATATTTTGAAAAAAAAATAGTAATTTATCATAGCACTGTTTGGTTACTCAAATCATCCTAGTAAAATTTCTATACACTCTTTGTACAAAATTTTCAACCTGCATGACTGAAAATTGGCCGAGATTGATGAATGATAACAATATCAAAGAAAAAAAACTAAAAAAGTGAATTTGGGTGTAAAATTTGATATAGATAGATGAATTACTATCAACAGCAGCCACCCTTTTTACCTGAGTCTGCATCTTGGTTAGGAACAAGTATAGCAGTTCCTTTAAGAGATGTTGATTTCTCATAATCTCCATCAGCACTCAGAGATTTCTTACCTATAATCCTATATATTTCTGTTAAAGCGGTTAGAAACGCGCTTTCAACATTTGTGGACTCAAGCGCTGACGTTTCCATGAAACAAAGGTTCTCTCTTTCCGCAAATTCTTGAGCATCTTCAACTGGTACTGCTCTTAGACTAGCCAAGTCACATTTGTTTCCAATGAGCATGATGACTATATTTTTATCAGCATGACTCCTGAGTTCTTCAAGCCACCGAGTCATATGGTCAAACGTTTGGCGTTTTGTTATGTCATATACCAACATCGCGCCAACTGCACCTCTGTAATATGCACTTGTCACTGCTCGGTACCTGACGCACGGATAGATTTTCAATAGCATGTAATAATGTCAAAATATGCACTCATGCACCTATATCTATGTAGAGTTTCATGAAAATCACTCTTGTTACAAGTCACAAAGAGAGATACAAATCATATTAAGGATCACTTGTAGAGTCAGTTCAACTTTTGCAAGTAAGCTTTAATCTAGAAGGGTTGGATTATGGCTTGACTATAGACCATTATCTTGTTCTTGGTGAAGTCTTTGTTTAGTTTTGGCCAAAACACATAGGGTTAGTTTTGTTTGCCCTGCAACAAGTTCTGCTTAAAGTATCCAACAACTTTTATGTATAATTGGTGTGTTAAGTGTGATTCAATATATATTTATTACTGCAGTAAGAACTCACTTTCTGACTAAAGTATTTTTGTAGGTTGTCAGTAACAAAACTCTTTGATGGCTTTCAACTTGTTAGACATGAAGCAAAAACTTCCAGGAGGTCACCAACCTTGTGATCACATTTAACTATTAAGTTTCTTCTCATCCACATTCAATACTCCCAAACTGCGTCAAGATTATTTGAGGCAGGTCACTCCTTATGGCCTAGTATCTTTTCTGTTGGACAGAAAAGAGAGCAGATCAATTGAGGTTTGCCTAAGGTGTCACTTCTTAATTGGTTGGCTAAAATGGGGTCATATTTCCAAGTGATCCAAAAGAGTCTTGTGTGTTAGTTGATGTCATGAAAATTAGGGGTTGAAAAGAATAGAGACTGCTGTTGACTTTCAATGAGCAGCAACACTGACCGATGAGCGATTGAGCGTTAACCGTCTTCACTTGGCCACGGTTTTTCTGTAGCAGCAGTAATCAAGCGATGGCTGGTGGTGATTTGTGCAAACAACAGATCGAACACACACAAATTCACAATTTAAAACAGAAAAGAAAATGAAACAGGGGATTTTACATGGTTCAGTCTGACCTACCTCCACAGCTGCATTAGTGAGATACTTTTATAATGAGGTGTTGAGGAAGTACAATATCAAGATCCTATATTTATAAAACATAGATTAGCGTTAACACCCTTCCAATTACCACTGTCAAAGACTATCACTTTTGGCTATCTGCCAAAATAGCCAAAATTTGGCTGTCACATTAGGGAAGGCTGCCCTTCAGTGCAGCAACGTCCATACAGCCCAACCATCTCTTATTTGGAGGTTGTTCTCATCAACAGTGCTCCGTTTTGTAGTTTTGTAATTTTGTAATATTCCTCTCGTACTAGTGTAGTGCCTTCACATTAATTATCCTTGAAGGCTAGTTGAAGCTCCACAGAGCTTAACTCTTCTGATGTCATAACCTCTGTTAACATACCTGTCTTGATTGAACCCAAGTTCCTATCTTTACCCGTGACCCCATCTTTTCTTTCATAGCCTGCTCCCACTGTAATAAATCTAACTTTGCTGGCTTCCATATAACATGAGTCCGGGACCTCCGGGTTCATCACTTCCCATCAGGAGCAAGTAATTAACTTATGGAGAGAATTTATGAGGAGGTCTTGTAGCTTACTAGTTCTTTTAATCTACTATGGAGCTGGAGCTGGAGGAGGTGGATCATCTTCAACCTCTGTATTCCCACTGTCAGAAATACCTTCTAATCTTTCAATTTTCACTATGCAAAGGTAATACTAACTTCGCTTTCTTTAAATCTAAAGTTTTAGCTATTTGCTGCTGGCATATTCATACCACTTGCATTTGTTCCATCTAACTGTACCTCATCTATGTATATTGTATAGAATCCCTATTTTCTTCCCTAGAGAATTAACTAAGTCGTCTTTGACAACCTTCCACTGACCATTTCCATACATAACATATTAACACTAATCATCCAGTTGCCCTATCAAAATAAGCATCCTCTTTAGGTTTAGAATGACTTTGACATCCTTTAGAGTCCAGATGATTCCAATTCCCAGATAAGTTTTCAAAACAACATCACCCATTCCCATAATGTCTAAGCTCTCATCATCAACTAGTAAATCCTTACTAGATTTTCTAAGTTTAAGATTCTTCATCATCTCCATGCAATGAATGGCATGTCATGTAATGTTGCTTCTGAAACCATAATCCATGTTTCGGCAGTAGTCTCTACGCTATAGATTAAGCTGTCATATGAATTTTTGCTGCAACATTCACCTCTATCTTAGCTGTTGTGCACTGATCTCTGTAGTGCCTTGACGTGTATGTGGGAGGTCACTTGGAACTATTACATTCAAGTAGTTATAGAAGAGATTGTGATGTTTACATCTGTTGTAGTTATTGTAAGTATGTCATCAAAATATGCAAATACTTGTTGGGTAGAACCATAGAAGTGAATTTTTTGTTGCATTTGAAGAGAGTGATGACCAAAGACATCAAAATGAAATACAAAAGAGGGCTTGGAGAAGTGAAATATTCATAAGCGCTTCACAGTTTCTCTTTTCACAAGCTGGTCCAATGTTCTGCTATGGATGAGTAAGTAAATGGAACTATAATCAGAATTTTATCAGAATTGCGGTCCTCCAAATTGAATTTATCAACCTTTGGAAGTACAATTGACCTTCATCAACCCGAATTCCGTATCTGTGGCATTATAAAAAGGGTACTTGAACAGGCCCAAATCTGAGCAACTGAAACTTTCTGGGCAGGTAGACATAGAAGTGTTTCTGTCTGTAGTAGAGTGAAAGAGAGGTAGACAAGAGAGAAATGCATAGTGCAGACACAATTAACAATACTAGAACCATTTCAACTTATCACATTCATTCTTGAGACTCCATCATTCCATTATATACACGAGTGTTCACAATTTGTACCTCTATAGGTTGTTCTTTACGTGAGGTTTGCACATTTGAAGTTAAAGGTGGAAATCAGTTCTGGAACAAGTGTATTATTGTCAGAAATCTTATGTATGTGCTAAAATTTTTGTCTAATACATAAATGTTCATACTTAAATATTTTTACTGTTGAGAATGAACCAATTTTGAGCCGGGTCTGAATCAATTATGCACTAGATAGTATCTTCTGATGCAAATGGAGTAAAAGTATGCTAAACCAGTATCAAATAACACAAGTTTCAAAATCAAATAAATTGAAGCATTGTAGGAAGAACAAGATGTAGAAGACAAACCTCTCTTGACCAGCAGTATCCCAAATCTGAGCCTTCACCATCTTCTGATCAATAACCAAAGTTTTCGTCTGAAATTCAACCCCAATTGTAGATTTTGAATCAACACTGAATTCATTCTTCGAAAACCGTGCAAGGAGCTGAGATTTTCCAACAGCGGAGTCTCCGATTAATACAACCTTGAATACGTAATCGATCTTCGTACCATACGAATCCGTCATCCTTAAATCTTCCAAGATATAACAATCTATCCAGATGATTCATACACCAACATTTTCTCAATGAATCATGTGGAAATCTTTTGGATTGTGATCGAAAGATATTCTTTTTCAATTTCTTGATGATTATGAAGATGTCAATGTGATGAATTGATTTTGAAAAATGTGAAGAATTAGATGTTTAGAATGTGTTTGCAGAATTAGGGTTTGTGAAGAAAGAAGTGCATGGGCATGCGATTGTTCTTTGGTTTTGATCGAAGCCCATAAAAGTTTTCCCGATTGAAGGTGTATGAAAGTTAATTTTCACTAAAATTTTATAAATAAACTTATTATAATTTGCTCAAAAAAATATACAAAATATAGAGGTGACATCGAAAAATAGACCACGTTTTCGTCAACAAAAGTTTTAACGTCGATGTTTTCACTCAAGAAATACATGTGTTAGGGTCATTAAGGTCTTTGTTGGGATCTAATACCATCTTATGTCGATTTATTATATTTATAGACTAACTTTGTAATGGAATAATGATCAAACAATTGTAATAAATATGATAATATCAACTCATGAAGAATGTCTTTCCAATTTTTTTTATGCATCAAGGATTGATTAAAAAAAACGCAAGCTCCCTGACGACATAAGCAAGGTTCATAATGAGGTAAGCAAGGGTAAACCACCCTTGCAATAAAAGACAACACACCTGTGGATAATTGCCAAACGAGACAAATAATCTCAGTTATAGAGAATAGTTGAACAAGCCTAACCTCGACGGCTGGCGGCAATCCAAACAATAGGTTTCAAGAGTGTATGAACCCCAGCATCGAGGCAAGGAGGATGGAACAAGGAAGATCATTCATCTGAAATAGATGATAGTTACAATTGCAATTACATGGTACTTCTATGACAACAAACTTGTGATATAGTCAATGGTGACGACTCGTACTAAAGGACAAACCAATTTGTAACTGATTTGGGTTATAGAGGAATCGATCTAGTCTTCTTAGGCTTCAGTGGAATTCTTAAATGAAGAGTGTGGATGAACATTCTCTACATATCATAGTAAGTTTGCATTGAAATAATAATCAAAACAATAATATCAACTCATAAAAAACATCACAGATTTCACTGATCATCAAGGTTTTGATTACTAAGATTAAAGCTCCCTCTAGAATCAAGCTCTCAACAATAGATAAAACAATCACACATATTAACACACCAGATCTAGTGATAGTTACAAATGCAATTAAAAAAGTGAGCACACATGAAGAAAATTTTTAAAAATATTTTTCCTAACTACCATCCATTTTTACTTGTATTGTCAATTTGTACTCGTACTTAAATGATACAGGGTTGAAACTGTTGGGTTTGTTAGAACATGAACATAGTTGTTTAACCATTTCAACAAGAAAAACGCAACGGAATAATAAATTTATAACCTTGTTCTTAAGCTGAAATTTCGAGTTCTATTTGATGTTATAAGTTGTAAACAAACCCAAGAACAAAAGGATCTTGTATATGTGAATAATGCTAACTATGAAAACATAAACACCACATAATGGACAGCCATAAAGAGGACTGCCAAAACTACCTTTCAGCAGCAAATTAGACGAAAATGGAGGATGATATTGTCCAAGAAATCGACCAAGGCACCAAGAGAAGGTCCTCTCAAGCTTGTATACCCCAAGCACTATGGCAAACACTTCTTGTTAGGGAGAATAATCACCAAAAACACTTCCAAA
>BJCM01083571.1:0-16503 GCA_018326385.1 Flaveria bidentis | reverse complement strand
ACCTATTTATTAGTTGGAACTAATCTTTAGCAGGTCCATCATCCACTTTAAAATTCTCCAATTCAGCCTTTATTTGAGAGCAAGCAAACTTCTTCCAACTTTCAGAAGAAGATCTAGAATGTATTCATTTAGATGATCTTTAGGAACTTGATATCAACTACCGAATTGCCATGATCTCTTTCAGGGTTATACAATTCAACAAAAAATAGGTAGAAAGTTTGAATGATAGTAAAGATCAAGCTTTATGTAACTTCTTCCAACTATAGTAGTAACAACTGATGAATATACAAATGATTGGAGCATTCTAATTAAAGATATATCACCAACCAAAATTGATAGCCGGAAGCTTAACCTCTGCACCTCATGTAACTTCTGAACCTTGTTGTACTCCTGAATGTACTGCTAAGGTGAATATGTATAGAAATCACAATCTGGATCTAATGAATGATGTTGAGTTAATTAACATTCTTAAAACTAGTTTTAAGTCCAACTTTTAAGATGAAGTTTGTCTGCCGAAGAGTTCATATGATGGGCTATCTACTGATCAACTATCAGTCATATTATACACTATATGCCAATTAGCAGTAGTATATGTTGAATCAATGTTTTTGTACATAAAACATTGTAACTACCAAAGATCTTTTTTTGTCTCTATTATAAAGTCTTTGTAAACCAATAGTATTACACATTCATAGTATGTCATAATACGTAGATCAATGAATGTAAGATGCCTTTGATCCTAAACCTGGAATAGACTATCATGATTGATTCCAGTGTTTAACTTTCATAGTATAATACCTTACACTTGTATAGTTTTGAGGTTAGTTATTTTGCTCACTTGTTTTGCAATTACACTTTTGTAATCAGTGTAATATAATCAAGTGAATACTTTGAAAGCTCTTTGCTTACATTCAAGTATTGAATATGCATGTTTAATACTAATAGTTAATAAAGATTCCGCATCTAGTAAGTGCTGATTTACAAAAGTTCTTGTTTCTTCCGATCCATACATCAATATTGATGATGTATGGTCAATATATAACCAACATTTATGTTTTACAACAATAATAATTTCCCTTATAAGAGATTTTATAATCCTCTTTTAACTTTATAAATTAAATTACAATAGATCAATATACAACATTATGTAAAACTATAAGTTGGATTCTTCTATATTAACTAAATAAATGAATTTGAAAGCTACTGTTGACCACGATAACACCAAATCAATCACAAATCGTAGATGTAACATATATACTCTGCTTGACTATGGTAAGAGAGAAAGCGATGGTTATGACTTGGTATACGTCACCGGTGAAAACCTCCCTTGTTGCAGTGGTGATTGTGGTGTCACAGTTATTTTGATGGCAGCGGTGATAAGCCAAGTTCGGCTCTTATACTAAATTGAGACACGAAGAATGTTTGAAAATCGTTTTATGCTAAATTAAGACAAAAGAAGAATGTTTGGAAATTGTGATAGTGATTGTATTTCATATTAGGGTACTACATTAATATATATACAATTGTACAATTACAAAAATTATCTTCAACTATTTTTTAATTAAAATCGGATTTACTATGCATATATATTTGTCAGATAGTTTTTCATTATAATGCGTCATAGTCATTATTGATAATTTATGCTCTTTACGTATTATTGACTATAGTTCACAATCAATAATGCATACCACTTCATAAGAGATTTTATAATTCTCTATCCAAATTTTTAAAATTACAACAGAGATATAAACCACCAGTGTATATGTCAAACTATAAATAAATTGGTTTCTTGTGTATTAATTATACAAATAAATTAGAATTTTTTCTTAAAGCCCTCCACAAACGACTTGTGACGAAATTGGCACGAAAATGAAAGGAGGGTCCCAAGCATAAAGAAACTGAACCGTCGCAAAAGGCGCAATAGGTAGGCCTCCATTGACAGTGCAGTTATTACCGACGGGTGCAAAGACATCCGGATCAACTTTCTCGACGGATTGGAAACCGTCACAAGAGACCGTAAGGGCTTGTTGGGGGCATTTGCATGTGTTTATAATACTCACGTTCCATTCTTGTTTACCTTGTATTTGTGCAGAAGTCCTTTCAGTCCCGATAGTTATGTCTTTTAGTTCACATTGGCAAAATCCTAAACATGGGAAATGATTTACTGACACTTTAAATTCAGTTATTGTTGCTGTACTTATATGGGAATACATACACCAGATTAATTAACAAACACAAATTAGATATGTTTCCCAAACAAACATAACGAGTTTGGCAACAAAATAACGGAATGAATGACCGGTTATTGGTCACAAAATCTAGTGTATTTGCTATAGACTTTTCGTGACGACTCTTTTACAAATGCCGTTGCAAAAGGTAAAAATCAAATGTTCTATTTTGTTCAATTATTGTAGTAACTAACACTGATTATCAATTTTCAAAAGGGTAACTTCATATAATATCCATCAGGTTTATTATATGTTTCATTAAGGTCTTTTAAAAAATATTTATACTGATCAATTTTCACAGTGTTGCTCCAATCTTATAGAAATTTATAGGCGCAAAAGTTTTTAAAATTGAGGTAAATGAAACATGAATACTAATTATTACTTAGTGATTATTTTGTTTGAATCAACTTGACATAAGAGGCATAATGAAGAAAATAACTAGTGATTATTTTGTTTAAATCAACTTGAAATAAGAGGTATAATGAAGAAAATAATTCACAAAACTATCTAAGTTTTCTATTCAAGTAAAATTTAATCACTAAATATTAACTAGTATTCATATATGTACGTTTCAGTTTCATTTAGCTCACTTTAATAAAAATTAACATTTATAAAAAGTTCACAATATTAGAATACTAGCATAGTATCTCGTGTAATACACGGGTTAATCAAATAATATATGAATTAATTTGTAATAAAAATTAAAAATTATAAATGATATTTATAAATAAGATATGATTGAGTTAGAAACACATAAGTAGTTCAAGTAAAAATAATAGTAATATCATTTTAAAATTTCATTTTATAATATTGTGTTTTTTTAATTGTTTTCTTAAACATTATGGATTTTTTTTATTTTATTTTGAAAAATAATTAAGTTAAGAAACTTAGAAAAAATGGTATTAAAATACTTCGTATTTAAAATAAAATTTGTGTTATATATTTTTAAAGTGTATTTTTCCTTGTAATATCAAGTTTTTAAAACTTTACAATATCTATTTTTTATTTAAAAATAATTTAAATAATATAATTTACTATACATACTATTATCATTTATTAGGAGAGAGATGTGAAAAAATAAAAATAAAAATGTTTAATACATTGACATATGGCATCTCAAAAATCTTGTTTTATTATTGGTAGTAGATTTAATAAAAGTTGAGTGAGTTTAAAGGAAGAAAAAATAAATGAGTATGATAAAACACTTCGGAACTAGACTATTGTATTTAATTTTATTCTATCCAAACAGAAAAGAAAAAATTCTAATGCAAACGATATGATAATAGTCTATATCATAATAGTTTTATTCGGAATCAATTCTAAAGCTTAATAAATGACTAAGATAAAGAAGAAACAAAATTACATATCCATTTTACGTGCTTGATTACAAAAATCGATGAAATCGAATTAATAGATGAGAAAGCAACGAAATATATTTACCTTTAGATAGAAGATTAAAAAGAACAAGTGCTGCAAGAAGAGTATGAAGTGCCATACGTTTGAAGGTTAGACTTGATGATCGAGTTCATGTGAAGATGGTCTATTTCCAAATTTATAATACCCACATGCTACCATGGCCCCACTTTAGCATTAATATTATTGACGTAGACTTTTACCAGGTTTTCTAGCTTATCACTAAATTATATGAAAAGACTATAAGTCCAATAGATAACACAACATTATTAAAAACTAATGATTAAAAAGTTATTCATTAGTGGTTGCAACTTTTTCAAAGCCCATTTAGTTATGAACCTCTTTATCATAAAGCACAAGCTAATATTTATATCTTATAATTAATAATTATACATACTGAAAACTATTATAAAATACATTAAAACTATTAGATACCATTTTTAGAGTATATTACATGGATAGTACATGTGGTTTGTACGTATTGCAAGATTAGCCTTTACTTTTCAAAAATTACAGATGTGAGCCTGAACTATTCATGATATGTACACCGTCAGTCCCCGACGCTAACTGAGTTTAAGTTTTTCTTTTAGTTTTTTTTAATAAGACCAAAATACCCTTTTTTAATCTTCTTCTTCACATTGTAGTGTCTACATTCAACACCCACTACTACCCTCAAACCACCATCACCATTGTCGCGTACACCCTCAACCCATTACCACCATCGTCGTTTGCTCCCTTAACCCACCACCACACTCGTCCCTAACCTCAACGCAATACCATAGTCGCCCCTAACCTCAACCCATCACCATCGTCGATGGCTTCACCCTCAACCCACCACCACAACGACCCCTACCCTTAACCCACCACCACCGTCGTCGCAACACCCTCAACCCACCACCACTATCACCGCACCACCCTCAATCCACCACCACCATCATCCCAACACCCTCAACCCACCACCACTGTCGTTGCCCGCTCCCTACGACCCACCACCACTATTGTTGCCTATTCCCTTGACCCACCACTCTCAGTCAGACAAAACACCTATGGCTACTATTGACACACGTCTGCTAATTATGTCTTATATGTTAATTGTGTCATATATATTATATCATTTGTTATATGGATTAATTATTTTGTTTTACATTTTTAATAATCTGTGTTATATTTGTCATATTTTTTATAGATTATATAAACTTGTTATTTATTATTGTATCTTATAATTAGAAGTATACAATGATATACTTTCACAAATATATTTCTTTTTATATTCATAGTGTTGAAGATAACACAATATGTTATTTTTATCATTGTTTTTATAGAATATATAAACTTCTATTTATCTATTATTATGTTTTCCAGTTAAAAGTACACAATGAAATTATTTCACCTATATATTTTTCAAAACTCATAATGTTCAATATAACAAAATAAGACATTACGTTATATTGTCATTGTTTTTAATGTGTCGGATTAATTATTTGTTAATTTATTATTGTGTTATACATATTAGAGATAAACAATAATTTTATTCCACCATTATATTTTTTTGAAAATCATCATTTTAGAAAAACACAATACTATTTAGAAAACCATAATAACTAAGCAAAAACACATTAAACTATACTAGATTCACAATGATAAGATATGAGCTTAAAAACATAAAAAAATTATTATTATTTTTTATATAATAATATTGTACTCGTTTTAAAGATTAAAAAATTATTTGTTTTTGTGGTGTAATTTTTATAAAAAAGAATGTCATAAATAAAAGTTATGAACATTAAAAAATAGAAGAACTTGCAAAAAGCAACAAAAGTGATTATTTCTAAAATAACACTCTAACAAAAAATTTCTCTAAGATTTGATCTTATCTATTGATTAAAGAGATTTTAAAATTATTTATTACACTTTTTAGTTTTAGTAGTATTTTTATTTGAATATTTGTCTAAGAGACAAACACCTCCCCCGTTTAAAGTGCTTTATAATAATTTTAAGTGAAAATAAGATGACATGTTTTAATTGTGGGTAAAAGAAGAGGCACTCCTCCACCCTAGTATAAATATTATATTTACCTTTCTACTTATATAAAACTAAAAGTATTATATATAACCATATAATAATATACACACACATATACACATAATTGACGTTGTCAAGTTCTTAAATCGATTAGACCGGGTTGACTAGTCTACAAATAAGGTTATTGTTTCATTATTCGATTCAATTCTAAAAATATTACATTTAATAGAGTCTGCAAATGTTGAAGTGGTGGCAAAATCTTTCCCCTGTTTTAGGAGACATAGAACATGCTCTTATTAAGATTTCAGCTTATGCAATTGAGTTATGATAAATTATAATCATTTGTAAATGAGGGATCTTCTTGGCCGTCCGTTCTCTCTCCGCCTCTTATTGCTGTTTAATATTAATATATTATACTTTGTATACAAAACAAATGCAAAAGGTTTGGTGTTGGGTATGTGTTGAATCCCTAAACGACACATATAATGAAACGCAATTTTATTGCTTTTTTTCTTTAAAGTTGTGGGTTCAATTAATCATGTTTGATCTTTTTTCCTTGATGCGATGGTTGTATTATTATATTACTTCTCTCCCTACCTTTGTTTCTTCATAAACGAAAAATATTTGTTCCTAGTAAAACGAACAAAAATATTATAATCGAGAAACGTTATTTGGAATCACGAATCACTTGTCAATAACAGATGTAGGTTAAGTTATGTATAAAAACTTGTTTTCTCTATTGACATCGCTAGGTTAAAAACTATCTAATTAAGTGAGTCTGGAATAATAGGATTTTAATTTTTTTTTCTTTTTTCGTGTTTTATAGATTGTTTGTATTTTTGCTCTAAATAAACATTCATAATTTGAGCTTGTTAGATTATAAAAATTTTGAATTAAGGTTTCGACCTAATGTTAAATTTAATGTAAGCATTCAATCTGCATGACATAATCACTATTTAATTTCTGTTTTGTATTTTTTTTTTGTCTCCGCTTGGGTAGAAAATAGTACTATTAAACCACCCACCTTAATACTATTTTTAGATTATGATGTTAAGTGGTAGTTTTTTAATAGTTATTAAAATACTATCTTCTAATAGTTTATATTCTTTTGATATTATATAATTACCATAAACAAACTATCGTAACCCCAACATGTAATGCTTATAATTAATTTTTTAATTAAAATGCCACGACAATTAATTTCACTAATTAATTACGAAAAGGAAAAAAATTCCAAATAGATGGTAGTTCTCCTATTGACAACTTTAATCGTTGAAAATCCTTATTTTCGGAATCCTCAAGATCAAGAGCACATGCAATGATAGTTCGCTTAGTATAGTTTTCCACAAAATATTTTTAGATGCATGAATGTCTTGTTCGAAAATGGAATCAATGACATCTTGTACTAGCTGTGAAATTTCAAAACCAATTATTTTCATAAATTTCGTAAAACATGTCACTTTAGCTAAAAATAATTAAATATAGTTAATGTAACACAAGGAGTCATCTTGAGGACCTATTACTTTTTAGATAACCAGACACAAAATACAACTTATGAATAGTAATGTGATACACTAACTAAAAAGTAATAGGTTCACAACCCATGGACATCAAAATAATAATTTTATAATTAATTATAAAAAGTATCATTGTTTAACTTAAAACTTATAATATTGGTAGTTCTCCTATTACTTTCTAGTGTATAGTGCATACACACTTCACTCTTAAATATTACCGGAAACAATACAAACTCAAAATATGTTAACAAAATGTTGATAAGTATATCAAGACAAATAAATAGTAATTGTGTAAATTAAACAAGTTCATAATCAAACATCCGGCCACGACCCGTGGACATCAAAATAATAATTTTCTTACTTTTGTCTGCCAACATAAGTTATCAAATAGCACATATATATGAAATAAAATAAACCATATATCTGGATGGTCGTCCCAAATAGGTATGTTGTGTAAGGGTTTTCTCATATAGTTCTACCCATGTATCTTATAATTCCTTTTGAGTTAATGATTATGCTAAAAGTTTAGGATTTTTTGTGATAGCTAACAAGTCTTAATAAATAATACACTAGTAATTAACAAAACCTTTAAGAGTATGTATTCTCATTTTCGCAAAATATATTGAACTAAATAAGTTTTTTTAAGAGTCATATGAACTCACATTGTGAGAGTCTTGAAATTGAAATGAATCTCGAGTACTTGAAATTATTATGTTACTAATAACTCAAGTAATATAGTTGTTCTATAAGTGATAGTGTTTTATAGTAAAAATTTTTCGAAATGCTCGAAAACCCATTAGGTGTTTTATAATATAACTTAGTATACAACTTTAAAAAACTTAATACAATTATTTCATACTTTATTGATCCATTTTAAAATTATAAATATTAAAAAAACTATAAATGAAAATAGTTATACATATTTTAATTTGTCGGTACAACCAACAATGCGTTTTTATGGCCAAATTTCATATTTTCATCAAGGTTTCTTCTTTTAATTATTAAAAAAACTATAAATGAAAATAGTTATACATATGATTTTTGAATAAATAAACATATTTTATTATTTTTCTTTATTAAATCGTATTTTATGTTTTATAAGGGGATAATTATAAAATAGTTAAGTTAACCTATATGGCACCAAATGTCACACCATTAAATTCCACGTGCGGGGTTCTACCACGAGACGTGTGACAAACTACGATCAGAGTCAACGGTCATATTGAACGACCACTATATGAATTTAAAATATGGAGTTTGCTCATTCAACACATGAAAAGCATAGTTGAAAGTTAAAGTTGCGAAAGCATAAATTAATGTCAAAACCCATAAGTAATGCACAAAAGAAGGTGCCCAAACAATATAAATAATGTAAGCCACAACACTTTTGAATGTATGATGAAAACAATGCGACTCCAATGCAATCCTATTCATTAGTTGTGCTAGCAACATGAGAAAACATGCTTAAAGCATCAACATAATGGTTTGTAAGTTCACATGTTTCATAAACAAATAAATGTTTGAAATATTCATAAGATAATGTAAACAAAGTTATATCGATAGGTATTTAACACAAGTTCATGTTACTAAGTTTTTCAAAACTAAAGTTGATTGTTTGATGTTGTTTGACTTCCACCACATCTATCATAAACGATGGTCAATATGTTAGGACAATATTATGCCCATTCACCTCCAGTCGTGTTAGCGCGACTACAACGGTTGAGGTTTGTCAAACAAAGTAGTACTACTCAAGACTACCTCGCTAGATCGTTACTAATTATTTGATACATAAGGACTTTTCATGATATGTTTGCGCTAAAGTAAACAAGTGACATAACAATGTTACAAGATCACAAATGTTTGTTTGCATGCTTTCTCCCCTTAAAGGAAGAAAGTAAAAGAGGAGTCATGAGAACTCAATTAAGATTGCGCTAAGTAACTATGCAAAACCAGTAAATCTTTAAGTGTTACTTATCAACATAGGGTTGTGAGTGTGTTTATGTTGTCTATAAAACTAGTTGTATCCAAACAAATCCATAGGGCTGTGAGTGTGTTTATGTTGGCTATTAAACCAGTTGTATCCATTCATTGTGTTCTAACTAACACATAAACAATCATTACAATCTATCTATCTATCATGCATATCTAAAATCAATCCGCATAACATCATCATCAATGAAGTTATTATTTTTAGTAAACCATGAAAATCGAGCTAAGTTCCCAAATCTAAATCATCAAAACCCTTCAACATGATTCAAATTACATACTAGCATTTACATAACACCACAATTGTGTCAAGAATGAAATTTTCATAGGAAATCACCAAATTAAATATACTATTATTAGTAACCTTAGTTTACATGCAAACTAGGATTTTCTAGTATCAACAAACCCATATAATCATATAATAACCCATAACAACGTATGATCAACTTAATTTGGCACTTTTGCTTGATTAGACTCATTTTAGATGAACTTGGGTTTCGTATGAACATACTAAACAAAACATATGAAAGACACCAAAAGACTTACTTGTAATAACAAATCCTTGAGTACTATAATTTCTTAATGCTAGAGACGTCTAAAATCATAAACAATTACAAGAATGGAAATCAAATAAGGATGGTTTGGTGTGGTGTGGTGTTCAATTTAATAAGGGGGTGTGGGCAGGGTTACGGTAACGAATCGGGTCATGGGATTAGGCTTTGGGTTTTATTCTTTAATTTTGTACTTGTAATTAAATTGACATTGTAAATGAGTATGGATGATTTATGAGTGAGTTTTACTAAACCAACTTGTTAGATGCTTCATACTTGATTTATTTAAAGTCAAACGATTATAATAAAGCCTTAACTATTGTTTTATAAACCAATGATCCTTTGCTCAAGTGGTTAAGGTGAGATATCCCAAGACTTCATACAATAGATCAACTACCAAAAGATATTTAGTTAATAATCTATATAAAGTACCACGCCAAACAAGTTTCCCTTCTCAATCAAAATATTCAAGCACCTCGGCTTGTATCCACTATCTATCTTAGGAATGGAGCTCTACTGCCAACATTCATTAGGTATGTAATCATCATCATGAAAAATGTGACCACTCCCATGGTAGTCACTCGCACCCGCATCTGTATCATCTGTTGCTGGGCTATCACCATTGTTTCCTTGGAAACATCAACTCTCTGCTCCGCTAAAGTCAGTTGGTTCCTAGTCTCTTAAAGACTAGCCTCCAAATCTAACACTCGGAAGTGAATCAGGCTCAGAGTATTATCATCTAGCAACCTCTCCTCCTCAATCGTCATTAATCTACCATCCAAAGCTTAGCTCACCTCATCCTAAATCCTCAGTTTCTTCCTCATCACAAGCAACTCCTTCTCGTAGCGAATACATTGAATTGTCAAAGTAGCCATCACATGCTCAATGGACTCGCCATCGATAGTAATCCCATGAGGGGTGGTGAATGAATCTCCCACCTCAAATATGGAAGGAATACTATCTCTCGAGGCCAATCCTCGCATAGCGTCCATGTTCCATTCCTATTGCTCATTGAGCAGTCTAGCCCGTTTGGGCACAGGTGCTCCATCCACCCAAGCATCACCGTCAGCCACTCTCGTCACCTCTCTCTGCTTCCTTCGCTCATACACCAACCGAATTTTCGGTGGGTGTTGCATGGGAGGGATAGGTGCGACAGGAGTCATCGTCGTCGGAGTCTCGTCCTCCTAAGCCAAACCACTTGGCCCTTGGTGTCTAGTCCCTCATCTCTTGCCCGGTTGTCATCCTGAGCCTGACTCCCAAGTCGTCATTAGTTTGAGCCTCAGAATCAGCTCTAGAGAAGTTGTAACTGGTGTGGGATCCTTATCGTCCGACTTAGATATCCAACCATTTCTCGAGTCCTCCATGCCTGGGTAAAAGGTAGCTTCAAATGAAGTCTGGGCAGGTTGATACCAGGGCTTAGTGGAGGTAAACCTGGTAAATATTCAAGAAATACTTCTGGGTATTCTCGCACAACCAGAATGTCTTCATTTCTTCGCTGCTCATTCTTAACGTCAATATCTTTTACTAGGATGGTTGGATATCCTTCACTTAAGTAATCATACACTTTCATGACATTAACAAGTTTTAATGGAGGTTTTCCTTTGTCTCCTTGAACGATTAAAACTTCACCATTAGGGGTTGGTAAGCGAATAATCTTCTCAAAACATACAACTTTAGCGTGATTTTGAGAGAGCTAATCCATTTCTATGACAACATCGAAACTTCCAAGGTCGACATGTAACAGTTCAGTACTAAAAAGACGATTGTTAAGTTGTAAGATGCCATTTTTGATTACTTCATTAGATTATATTTTCTTACGGTTATCTAGTTCAATAACATATTTCTTACTTATCTTACATGGTTTTATACCCAATAATGGCTCAAACTCCTTTGACACGAAACTTAAATCAACACTGGTGTCAAACAAAATGGCGGCATAATGATTACTAATAAGGAACGTACTGCAGGACCGTTAGAAGGGGTAATTCACTTTACAACACAACAACATAATTTAGGAGAGTTCTTTAGAACACTTGACAAATCAAATAGGGAACTAGTTAACTAGAATAAAATATGCTAAGAACACAAGTAAATGAGAGACAGAACAAGATAGCAAAACAATACAAGTATTTGGGTTTCAAGAATGTTGCATATTGCTTCTCAAGTTCTATTACAAAGTGTTACAAAGCATAATGGAAAGTTACAAGTAATTGAGATACATACACTACATCCTACAGTCGACCATACTTTGAAGGCCAGCTGGATACATAAGTATAGACAACAAAATCAAATGTAGAGTCAAAAGCAGATTGCCTTTTGACTAATGACTATAACATGTCATAGCTCACATCCTAATATATTACAAAAAGGATTAAGTACATAAAGTAGAAAGCTCAGACTCAACACCTTAATGTACAGTTACCAAAATCATGGACCTTTTCACCAACTCATGTAAGTTGGTGACTAAATAGAGTTGTAGTGAAAAGGTGGTCTAGCTTTATGGTAAAGTACATCAGATAAAAGCATGTTCATAATAGTCTTCAGAAGAAATATGTCTTTACTCTTTGGCTTCGGAAGACTTTGCCTTGAAGCTTCGGAAGACTTCACTTTTGGCTTCGGAAGAAGTTGGTCTTGGTTTCGGAAGATTTTATACTTAGAATATTTCTAGTGCAAGGTGTAAACTTCCGAAACATTTCTACTTCAGTTCTTTGGCACATGCATGTAGAGAGACTTTGGATGTTTTGAATGTTTTGGTTGCATCAGACTTATTGTAATCCTTACAAACTCCCCCTAGGCTGATGCTACCAAAACATTTGAAGTTCTTCATCGGTTGACAGTCCTCATCATGATAATGACCAGGCCCTTCTTCATTAGATGGTCAACTCAAACTTTCATAGTATCTTCTCATCTTAAAGAGATCATGTAGAGGTAGGTTGAATTAGTCTTGCCATGTGTAGACATTCTCACCACCTTGATCCCTAATCACATGCCATCTTTCTAGATTAGTTGTGAAGGTCCAGGATAAGATGGGTCTCTCAGAAGCAAGAGTAGCCACTTGAATTAGAGTTGATTGAGTTGCCTCTTCATGCACTTCCTCAGGTTGATCTGACTCACCCTGAGGTAGGGAGGTGGATGGTTTAGACTTCTTCTTCTTCTTTGACTTTGGTCTAGAAGCCATCCTCTTCCTCCTCTTTGATGACTTTAACTAAGAAGACTGGTCTGCAACACCTTGTTGATCAGTCTTGTCTTGCTCAGTTGGGTGGTCCTCCATCACAGGTTTAGAAGGAGAGGAGTTTGACCCGGCTATGAATCAGAGATGAAGCTTGCTGAGGCTTAGTAGGTGGTTCAGGTTGTGTTGACTCAGGTTGTTCAACCTTAACCTCCACTTCGAAAGAACTTCACTTGGAGGGGAGTGTAATTCAAGTAGCTCCCCTCTTTTGATCTTCTACTTGATTACCCTGATGTGCTTATCTATTATGGATAGAGACATAGGGCCAAGTCTCCTTCTAGAGAATCCATACAACTTTAAGAAACTCATCATCCTCTGCCTATCAACAGACTTCTTCATGCTCTTTTAGATGATGGCTCTTTCCTTTGTAGCCTCTTTTCTCATCTTTCTCTTTGTTGTCTTTCTCTATTTGAGTACTTCAAGTTCAAGCTGTTTAAGATACTCAAACTCTATGTACTCAAAGGACAAGGGAAGAAGTGCATCTGTCTGATATAGACCTGTGACACTCAGGTAGTTGATCATATTGATCCTATTAATTTCTTTGTCAGGTTCTTGTGGAACCACAACCTCTTGTTCAGGACTTTCTTGAACTGGTGAAAGGGTAGGAACATGTCTGTAGAGCCTTTTTAGTCTCTTTTCTTCCTTAATCTGGAGACGCAATCTTGCATCCTCTGGCTCCTTCCTTTCTCTTGACATCACCATGTTAGCCAGTTCATTAAGTTCCTCTAAGGGGAAAGATATAATCTCATCAATGTCATAGTTCCTGGTTTGTAGGTAAGTAATCCTAACTGCCCTCAACTCATCACCTTGAGTGTTTGGTCTATGGGCAGCCCTGATTGCAACTTCCATGAATCTTACAGACCCAAAGGAACTTTCTCCTCTTAGCTTTCTCTTCCCCTCTCTCTCTCTCTCTTCCTTCTCAATCTCCTCAGGAGTTAGAATCCTTTTCCCTTTGTCACCCACAGACCTTTGTGACACAGGGTGGAGAGAGCTTTGGCCTTCATTGCTTGGTGTAGCATCTAAGATCTAGCCAGAGAGAGGTTGTGATACACCTTCACCAGCAGGTGCTTCACTGAGGGAATGAATTGCTGAAGTAATTGTAGGTGTGATAGGGCTCTTAGGCTCTACCATTGGGTCAGTCAAGGTTTCTCCTTCGAAGCTAATCTTAGGGTCTCCCTCAACATCCATTTGACCAATAGTATTTTCCTAATCGCCTTTGTCTCCTTCTTAGACTGAACTCTTCAGTAATTGTATCCTGAATTCTTTGTGCCAGCCTATTAACTTGTCTAGATTGGCTTGGATTGACAAGTGGCATGTTGACAAGGTCAAGACCTTCATAGTAGTTCAAAGTCTGAGAATTTAAGAGTTCTTACTTCCCTGGAACTCTTTGAAGAATAAGGGCTCTTCTGTTTGCATCATACATCCATCATATGATGTAGTTTGATGTTGCTTGAGGTGGAGATGACACTGCCCTTGGTATACCTTCCTCAAAATGACTCTGAATGAAGGAGTCTATAGAGTCCACATCAATGTGAACTTGAGGAAATTGCTGAATATGGATAGTTGCAAGTGAAGATGGTGAGTCCTCAATGTCCATGCTTTATGAAGAACTCCCAGGTTCTGTGTTTGTGATGACTTTCTCCCCCTTTTTGATAGCATCACCCACTTGCATAGGTGAGCTAGAGGTTAGATCAATCACATTTATAGATTCTTGTGTTCCCGGTTGAGCTTTTCTTAAATATCTCTCAGCTAGTTTCTCCTTGAGATAAGAAATCTCAAGTTGCTGATCATTAACACTGTTATGTAAGGTAGTCACCTGAGATTCCAAGTGACTAACCATAGAGACTAGGTAGGTGCATGTTTTTGACAGTTTTTGCACCTTTAGTCTCAAATTCCCCTCATCTTCATCAGAAGAATCATGGAGGGATGAGAGAACTAGACCAAGGTCTTCCCTCTCACCACTAACATGGAGTTCTTGGCTGATGGTTTTCCTCTGCTCATTGACAAGCTCAATTGAACTATCAATGGGCTGAGTTTCCATGGTTGAGGTCTGAATGATGTAATCACTTAATGAAGTGAGAGCCTCTTCCATATGAATTTCCTGAACAGGTTCAGAAGGATCCACCTTAGTAATAGGTGATTGATGTGGGCTAGACATAGGTGACTTAAGAGCCATCATCTCTCTTTGAGTAGGGGAGGAGGACTAGAGAGACTCATGGTACTCACTGAAACCTAAGTCTTCATCAGTATAGAAGTCAAGGTTGGGAATTTGGTGGTTTAAGTCTAAAGGCTGGGAAAGGTAACTATCCCCTGAAGGTTGTTCACCTTAGTGTTGAAACTCATAGTGAAGGCTTAAGGCAGTTGGGCTTGTTAGCTCATGAGGCTGAGCATGAGAAACCTCAGTACTGATCCTTGAAGAGATGGAAGTGGTTTGCTCCTCAAGGGTAGTGGGAGCTCTAGTATCCACTATATAGGTGAGTGTATGGGGCCTGCATAGACTCAATAGCTTGAGCAGGGGCTTGTTTGGATTTTCTTTTATAGGTGTGGGTGATTTGATGTCTTTTTGGTGGTTAGAAGTTAGAAGGTGTGGGTTCAACACTAGCTTGTGTTTCTAGGTTGTCACCTTGAGCAATGAGCTCTAACATTTTAGGGACAAGCGTTGTTTCTACCCTTGAGAAGCCTACAATTGGCTTCTTGAAGATTTTAAAGATATCGGGCTTCATTAGTCCCAATTTAAAAATATTACCTGTTTCCCTCAACTGTGAGCCTAGTTCATAGTTGAGAATGTATTGAACATATCTAGAAAACATATAATGCTCCAAGGAGTCCAAGCTAGCAAGTAAATTGGTATAAAAAAACTAAGAGTACATGAACTTGACCCCCTGAACCATTCCATGCACTACGAAGGTGAGATCCTCAGGAATCTGGTCCCACCCTCCATGCTTGTTGGACAAGTTATGGATAACCACATGAAGCAAGTATTTCCACTAGGATGAGACCTTCCCTTTCCTAAAGGTCTTTACATAGAAATCTCCTTCATAGCCCATCTGCTCAAATGAATGATTGAACACTTCCTTTGGGAAGGACAACTCACCTTCTTCATCATCCAGCTGAAGATGATTGTTGAAGATGGTTAGAGTGATAAAGATTGTCCTCCCATGCACTATGGCATACAGTGCCTTCTCTCCATCCATAATGACCTCTTGGCAGGTCTTCCAAAATTGAAGCAAGTGATCCTGCAGGATCGTTGAAAGGTTAGTTACAACACAACAACACAAAGAGGATATTTAACTAAACTTTAATCAAACAGTAAACTGGATTAACCAAGAGTTGAGATACTAAGAACACAAGTAATGCAAGAGACAGAACACAAAGAACACAAGTGTATGGTTTTCAAGAATGCAGTATATTGCCTTCTCTATGTTCTATTACAAGTGTTACAAAGCATACTTTTAAAAGATACAAGAACATGAAATACTTATACTACAACCTACAGCCGACTATACTTTGAAAGCCAGCTGGATACAATTGACTAGACACAAACAAAATCAATTGTA
>BJCM01083570.1:0-20582 GCA_018326385.1 Flaveria bidentis | reverse complement strand
TCTTATCTGAGATATGGTAGTCAGGACATGTCCCTGACTTACATTTTGTCACCAACTAAAGTTGGTAACTTGTACTATCATAAAAAAATGAACAGTGGAATAAAGTATGGTCAACTACATGGCTCTTTAGGAAGAAGCCATACAGTATCAGAAGTCTGTAGCGGAGTGTCAGAGACCATACTTGTGTCCACTGGTTCATAGCAGTATCTTCCGAAGGTTAAATGGCTTCGGAAGAGTAAGTACTTCCGAAGCCACTTATACTTCGGAAGAGGCTGCTTCTTCCAAGGCTTGGAGACTTCTTCTTTTCATCATACTTCGGAAGTGGTCTTCAGGTTATTCTTCTAAGACTTTATCTTCGGAAGTATGCACTTGACTTCGGAAGTAGAGTTTTATCTTCAGAAGTTGATCTTTTACTTTGTCTTCGGAAGAACTCTACAACCTTCGGAAGTTCCATTCTAAGCTTCGGAAGCCTTTGCATGTAGTATCAAAATTGTCTAAGTGAATTGGTTTTGGATGCATTAGCCTTCTTATTGATCCAACAGATAACTTGATTGGTAGACTCGGGTGCTACTATCTATGTTTGTAATGATTTAGGATGGTTCATGGAACTAGAATTAATTGAAGATGGATCCGTGCTAAGAATGGGGAATGTATCAACCGAGCCTATCAAAGGGATTGGAAAAGTTAAACTTTTATTTACTTCAGGGAAATGATTAATGTTAGATATTGTGTTATATGTACCGGGGATTCGAAAAAATCTTATATCTAGAATTGTGTTAAATAGTAATGGATTTAGACAAGTAATAGAGTCGGATAAGTTTGTGTTGTCAAAACATGGTGTGTTTGTTTGATTTGGCTATCTATATAGTGGTATGTTTTTACTTAAATATTCATGATCATTTGATAGTTAATGTATTTACATGACATCTTCATATAATAAAGTATATTCTATATCCAACGTGTGGCATGTTAGACTAGGCCATATTAACCATTTTAGAATGCAAGGCATGACAAAAATGAGTCTAATACATGGTTTTGATATGACAAATAATAAATGTCATACGTGCCGGTTAAGAAAAATAACAAGAAAACTTTTTAAAAATGTAGAAAGGGATTCTTGAGTATTGGATCCCATTTATTCTTATTTATGTGATTTTCATAGCACGCTATCATTAGAAAATAATAAATATATAATCATATTTATTTATGATGCAACTAGATATTGTTATGTTACTTATTACATGTAAAAAATGATGCCATTGATACATTTACAATTTATAAACAAGAGGTTGAACTGTTTCATGGTGATTTGATTAAGACCCTCAGAACAGATTGAGAAGGGTAATATTATCTTCCCCTGTATTTTCAATCCACTTGAATCATACATCAAACCACAACACCTTATACGCGTCAACAAAATGGCATAGCCAAAAAAAGAATAGAAATTCAAAAGAAATGGTCAATTCTTTGTTACCATATTCTAGTTTGAGTGATGGGTTTTAGGGAGATGCTATGTTGTTTGCATGTTATTTATTAAATAGAACTCCCAATAAGAAAATCCAAATAACTCCATATGAGTTATGGAAGAAAATATCTCCAGATCTGCCTTATCTTTGGGTTTGGGGATGTAGGAAAATTATCCTAAAAGGAAGAATATAGGTGAGAAAGGCATAGATTGCATCTTTACTCGATATGCTAAGAACTCAAAAGCATATAGGTTCTATGTAATAGAACCAAATGATTTAGTCTCTATTAATACTATGAATGATTCTAGAGATGTTATCTTTGATGAGGAAAGATTTACATTTGTACCTGGACCTATTGATGTCGGTCAACTTTCACGAAGTAGGATCAATGATTCTACTAATAATACAATTCTTCCTCTTGAGCCTAGAAGAAGTACTAGAACTAGAAAGGCAAAGTCATTTGGAGATGACTTTCAACTATATTTAGTAGAAGGTTCAAGAGATAAAATCAGACATCAATATCAATATTGTTTCACAGTAGAGAAATATCCAAAGATCTTTGGTGAAGCTATGGCTTTAAGAGATGCAAATTTTTAGAAGGAAGTTGTACGACTGTACAAGATGAAAATTCCATCATGCACAATAAAACTTGGAAACTTACTGATTTGCCTCGGGTGTAGACCTTTGGGGTGTAAATGGATTTCCAAGAAGAAGGTAAGGTAGATGGGAGTATAGATAAGTATAAAGCATGGTTGGTCATACAAGGCTTTAGACAAAAAGAAGGAATAGACCTCTTTGACACTTATGCTCCAATTGCAAGAATATATACTATAAGATTATTATTAGCTCTAGTAGCTATACATAATCTTATAATTCATCAAATGGATGTTAAAATTGGTTTCTTAAATGGTGAATTAGATGAAGAAATATATATGAAACTGCCTGAAGGTTTTGTTATGCCTGGACAAGAGTACAAAGTCTGTAACTTGATTAAGTCTCTTTATGACTTAAAACAAGCTCCTAAACAATAGCATCAAAAGTTTGATGAAATTGTCTTGTTAAGATGGTTTTATCCTAAACCAAGTTAATAAGTGTGTTTATGGTAAATTTGATTTTTCTGGAAAAGGAGTCATAATTTGTTTGTATGTTGATGACATGTTGATATTTGATATAGATTAAGGACAAATTGATAAAACTAAGAAGTTTTTATCATCAAGATTTGTCATGAAAGATATGTGGAATGTGAAATTAATTCTTGGAATACGAATAACTAGGGGTAGAAATGGAATTACTATCTCTCAATCTCATTACATTGAGAAGATATTAAATAAATACAATTGTTTGAATTTCTATGCAATAGGAAGATTGAGCAGGTACACAAGTAATTCAAGCTCACATCACTAGCAAGAAGTGAATAGACTATTTAAGTACCTAAAAGGAACCATGAACTATGGTTTATGTTATTCAAGTTCACCTTCTAGAACAAGAACAGTTTGATAAAAATACATTTAAAATGATTATTAAAGAGCTTTATGAGAATTGGGTAATAAGTTTTAGTTTCTGAATAACAAAAATCAAGGATAAGATGATTCAAAATAGCAATGAGATGTTTTAAGTGTATACGTTCGGTTCAGAAACCAAAGTTATTACATTGACTTACCGAAGTATTAGGTCAACCACAACCTTGATAAAGACATGCGTACCTATAAGCACACATTTATCCCAAGGGTTCCAAGGTAAGGTAAACGGATCCATCGGTTGATTTGGATTTATATGAATACATTGCCTAGATAGAACACCCGGGATACAAGCATCCAACTCTTCCAACATTGCATGTGTTCAGTTATAGGACTCAGACTTTGACAAGATTTGAAAATCATAAGTAAGAATTTGAAATTTGAAGATTTGAAAATTCTTTTGATTTAGGCACAATAGCTTAGGATATGAATTGAGTTTTGTGTGTGCATTGATTGTAATAAAAGTATAAGAATAATCATGTAAGGCATATCACACTAAAACCTATCTAAGCATATAGGATATATGAAAGGACTTATTTGCGAGGTACTTACTACTTAGTTATAGTCTAGGTATAGTCCTATCTAAGCATATAAGATGCATGAGAGGACTTTGTGCAATGTACTTAGTTATAGTCTAGGTTATTCCATTTCTAATAGCCTAATTATTTATAACCAATGCTCTGATATCAGTCTATCACACCTCGGCTAAAGCGGAGACACTAAGGCATGATGAAGTTGAATCATAACACAAGGATAAAAAGTACTAAAAGAAATTAATTATTAAAACTGAATATTTCATTACATGCAATCCTAATAAAAAACTAAACAAGTAAATAAGTTTTCATTTTATTTAAAGTTTAACTAGGTCAAACTAGAGCTTATCCTTGAAACCTAGCGTATGCAAAGCAACAAACTTAGTTTTCATTACCTGAAAATATGCTAAAATCTGCCAACTAAAAAGTTGGTGAGCACATAGGTTCAAAAGTATACATATAGTAGATAACAATATACAAACAAATACATAATTTTTCAAATACAAGTAAAATATTATACATGAGTTTACAACCAACCTAGTGATCAAATGCCCTTCCATCCAACCCCCTGATACAAGAGGTCAGACTAATGATACGCTTGTCTAGTATGCAGTTTCTGAACATCCAGCTCCTTTCAAGTCAAAAAGAATACGTTGACTTAAACGACGATTGGTATTGATTGGCATGCATCAACCCGAGAACCGAATGGGCTTGTCAGGCCAATAGATCTATCTACGTAATCCTGTGGCTTCCCCGAAGTTAATGGTTGTATAGATTTTAGAAAAGAGCAACTTTATATTAAAAAGTGTCATAAAATATAGCAACATGTATAATCACTTTAGTTTTACTAGTTTAAGAAAGTTGTCATTGAGTTTGCAAAAGACTAGTTTGATTTTAGAATTTGAATTCTCAATTTGATATAAAGAGCATATTTTCACCCTAAAATACAAAAGCAAAGGGGCTATGAACTCACCTTGTAAAGGAAGTGAGTTGATATTGTAACTTGAAGTGAGGATTGCCCTATTTTGTTAGTTTATTGTATCTGTTGATTGTTGAGGGGTTGCTATTATAGAAGTTCAAGAATGATTTTCGTATACTATATATGTGTCATCTCAGAATAGCACATCGAACAAAAGGATTCCTAGAAAAGAGTTGGTGGATTTTCATCACTTAAGTACCCTGTTAATTCTTGCCCAAAACCTTTTACTTGTAATATAACTATATACCAGATGAAAAGATTCTAGATGTATACTAGCCAAGTCAATGGTGTGTTTGGTATGTTTATAAAGTAGAGGAACAAGTGTAACTATAAGTCTAGCAAAGATGGGAATGAAACAAATTTTATAGTATAGGATTAAAAATATGAAGAATTTTACTAGAAACATGATTCAAAGTTGATAGATGATCATAAGAATGATTAAAGTTTGTATTTTATTGTTTAAAACATGTCTATATTGATTATTTTATAATAAAAATCATTGCTTTACATTATATGTATAAAAATATTGAAAAGTTGCAATAGTTAGGGTTTTGACAGCTTTGAACAGATTCGCACACTAAACTTACGCGAGTTGTTTAAGAGGTCAAATCAATGAGTTAGAAGACCTACTTTATATGGTTGAAAAGATAAGACTCTGAATTTTAATCTAAAAAAAGTCATCAAAACAGGATTTGTTATGAGGGACATATGACTATCCGAAGTTAGCCCTATAAAATTTTTAAAATCCAAAAATTTAAGCTTTATGTGTTTAAGATAAATTTTTGATGATGTCGTGTATATTTAATACTTTGATCATCATATAAGAATGTTATTTAATCATAGATCCAAGCTAATTATAATTTATTTTTTATAAAACAAAATTAGAAAGGTATGAACACGAAGAACAGTAAGGACATGAAAACTTACTCGATAGGGAAAACTTCTTAGATGTTCAAGAATCAAGAGAGTTGCAATGAGTTGATATTTGGTTCTATAGAACCTATAGTTTAGAGTTTTGTGTGAAAAATAATGAGAATAAAACCCTTTATTTATAGTTGAAAGATTAGGGTTTTGGGTTTCAATTATGATAGACTTTTTTAAAATTTTATTTATAAAATTCATAATTTTTAAGGGATAAAGGCGGGTGAACAAAATTTTATAGATAATTATGGGTTAGGATTAGTTTAAGTTTGTTAGTTATTAGATTTAGGATAATTACTAGTTAAATATTTAATAATATATTAGATATATATTCATTAAATGATTATAATATATATATATATATATAATTTTGTGATTATCCATGTATATATATTTCATTATGTTTAGATAATTATAAGGCATAATATAATTAATTAAATCTTTGTTCTTTTAATAAAAGTTACATGTGTAACCCTAAATTACACATATGTAAATTTTCACCCTTGTAGTTTTCATGTGTTTAGCTATGTTGAAATTTAGATTCTTAGACTTTGATAAATGCTAGAGCATTTCCAAGTTACCCTTTAAAGCAAGATCTAGTAGTATTTACACAAATGTTATTATAGAATTACATTAGCATGCTATAGTATTACAATGAATCACAATATAAAGTATATAAGATAGTTTCTATAAATAGGTTCTTTAATTTAACCAATAGTTATATTAAAGTAATAGAATCATCAAAGAGTTAAACATGAAAAATCAAGGATGTTACAATTTAATTACCCTTGCAGTCGAAATCATGAAAATTCAGCATCAGACTGAATCGAAAAATAATAAATGTGTTTTTTTAAGTAGTGTTTCTATTTAAGTTATCTGACTGTGTTCATAATAAATTAAATTTTTTTATTAAGCTAATAAATGAAACGCTCTTCTTGACTAAATGAGTAGACTAGACATATACAACTAATACATTAATCACACATCAAAGACATGTCATATGGGTCGTATGTCATACAAACATAATGGCTCCTTATACAAGGTAGTACAAGGATATCGTAATGTCATACACATTGTATGAAAAACGGATTTCACACATGTTATACGAGTCATGTGAGGGTTATAATGTTATATGTGCCATGTGAGATGCGTGTTCATACAATCACATGGATCATATGATAAGTGACCAACGTGACCACACACCCCCGCATTCAATCCACATAACGAGTGTTTGTATAATAACATGAATCATACGATAAAAGTGATCAACGTGATCATACACCCGCATTCAATCCTAATAACTTTTTGCCGTCTGTTTGTATCTATAGATCAAGAAAAAAGAAGGAAAAAATTAGGTTGCCCAAAATACTAAAATACCTTTTTTTATTTAGGCGTTTATTGTTCATTTTCGTATATATTGTTTGTATTTATTACCATTAAAAAAACAGGGGGCAGGATCGTTAATCCAGGTGCCATCATTCCTGCTACCACTGTTACTGTATTACACAAGTAATCAAAACCAGAGACCACAGCATCAAATAAATGCTGAATAAAGTTTCAATCTTTCATTACAGATCATCTTCAAGATCACACACATTCAAACATCATGAAGTTTCTGTTGTGGAATACTATCAGAATCACAAGTAATTCATCATCATCCTACTGTGTTAAAGAGAATCAGCCATGCAATTGGTGGTGGGTATACGAGTATTTCAAAGATTGTCTCTGCAATGTGAATGATGAAGTTTCTTTTGGATTGGGGATCATAAGCCTTGTTTGTTGGGGTGTAGCTGAAATCCCTCAGATCATCACTAACTTCCGTACGAAATCCGGCCATGGGGTATCGTTAATCTTCCTCTTAACGTGGATTGCAGGGTAGGTGTTTGTGTTAATGTCTCTGTGAAGATTTGATTTCTAGTAATTCAAGTTGTAATTCGTTTTAATGGTGTAGGGATGTGTTTAATCTTGTGGGTTGTATTCTTGAACCTGCAACTGTGAGTGGTTATCATCTGTTTATAAATCAAGATGTCTGTATATAGTTTATCAGATGACTGATCTTGTGATCTTTGTTGTGAATGCAGTTGCCCACACAGTACTACACTGCTATGGTAAATGTGACACTTATTGTTGCTTGTAATTCATTAGTTGAAAGATGCCTTATATAGTTATATTACAATGTTGCATTGGATACTCTCATATGCAAATCATGTTCAATTTTAATCTAATTTTCTAATGTGATGCAACTAATAATTGAAAACAGCTTTACACTACAAGTACTGTGATCTTGGTGTTGCAAAGCTTGTACTATGATCACATCTATGCTTGGTTGAAATCAGGGAAAACCGATGCTCGTAGTCCCGAGGTAAGACTTCATTCCTAAAATTGTTGATTCATAAGAAGGGGCTATGAGCTAAACATTCTAAAAAAAGAAATTGATGATTTGATTCTTCAACTAAGCTAATTTCTATTAGATTATTATTGATACTTTACTGGATTCTTACTAGGTGGAAGAAGCCAAGAAACCTCTTAAACCAACTATCACAGGACCAGGATCACAAATTCGAGCCATCAGAGCGGCTCCATCTCACCGCCGAGACTACTACTTCACGTCTGTGTTTGTGTCTATTCACTCTGGATTTTATTCCTATATGATGAGAAGTAGCTAAATTTCAACAGAAAACTATGAATTCTGTGTGCAGGTCAGCAAGATCACTGGCTGCAAGTTCAACCCCACCTAATAGAGCTTGTCCGTGGGCAACAAGAAGTGGTCCAGCCTCAGCTATGGCTGTCGACGATGATGATTCTTCAGAAGACGAGTCGGCTGCTGAGATACCAAAGACTGCTTCCCAGCCTAGGCCAATACCTCGCTCTGTAAGCCGTTATAAAGCTTGATTTGTAGTGTTTTTCTATGATAATTCAACATTTCTTGTAACAACTGTGATGTATGACTGTATGGTATGTTATGTCAGGTTGGTTATGGAGCATTTTTGGGTACTTCAATGTATATGCCTTCACATGCCAAAGGTTTGGTGCAAGCATACGCTTACAGGAACTTTCTTCAAGTATGATAAATTGATAATCATTATTTACCTTAGTGGTACAGAAGGTAACATAATGTAATTGGTTTCAAGGCTGATCAAAATAGTGCTGCAGGATATTGGTGGAAATCATACATCTTGTGGCCAGTGGTTAGGGTGGTTGATGGCAGCTATATACATGGGTGGTCGGATTCCTCAAATTGTCTTGAATGTAAGTCTTGATTCGTCATCTAATTGTATCAATATATGGTTCTCGATGATTGTCCATTTGTGTACGATTTCATCAAATGTGTGACACATTTGCTGTAATTGTTTCCAGATTAAAAGAGGCAGTGTTGAGGGTTTGAATCCTCTCATGTTCGTTTTTGCTCTTGTCGCCAATGCAACAAATGTTGGAAGGTGCTCATTTCTCTCTAGATCACTCATACACACACACTAAGTTGTTTTGATGTGATTATGATTTGAGTGCAGCATTCTTGTAAGAAGTACAGAATGGGAGAGAGTGAAATCAAACATGCCTTGGTTGCTTGATGCTGCAGTCTGTGTGGCACTTGATGCTTTTGTATCCTATGTTTACATATTAAAGTTTTGATCTTTTCTTAATTCAAAGATATCCTTACCATCATCATCATGAGCTATGATTGATTATCTTAACAAACATAACCATCATAGATCATAATGCAATATGTATACTACAGATACTTCTTGAAGCGAGTTCCAAACAGTGACGACAACTACCATTGTGACTACTAGCAAACAAAGAAGATTCGCGTGAGGCCATTAACAAGGGCGCACTGGTTGATGATAAAAATGAAGAATGCCTCCAATGTATTAGAAGTAAGCCATCATTCCTTATATTTGATTTGTAAAAAAGATTAGGATTATGTTGGAGTTATAATTTGTGACGGATTGACAATTTAATGTCAATAATGAAAAAACGTTAGGTGTTGTTAATCTTAATGAAAAACAAAACAGGGGCAAAAACATGAACAAAACTTGGCTCTCATGTTAAGTTTACAATTGCCGCTTTTCAATCTAAGCGGGCTCAACAGAGAAATATAGACTTTTTCAGGGGGCTTAGAATAATATTTCTATATCTTGTATACATTTTCAGTTTTGGATCTATGTTCAAGTGTCTTGTTAACCCCTTCATCTACTAATGAGCTTTCACTTGGCCATGGCTCTTGATTCGGGTAACAAGCTTTCCGCAACTCCTTGTACTTTTCTACATCAAACCCTTCGCGTTCCATCAACTTCTTCTGCTTCGAACTAAACCTGCTCTGATAGAACCCTTCAAAAGACGGCTCCTTCGCAGTCCTGAGGAAAAACGCGTATCCAGCCATGAAATACATCGAAGTAACATAAAAGCAAATGGGTTCCATCACATCCCACGAGAGCTCCCAAAACGTGAGCCTCATGAACCCAGCGGTCTGGACAATTAGGTAGGCCAGACCGCTCCATAGCTCTCGTTGGACCATCGTTTTCGCCCTGGTGTCAATGACCGACTTCCACCGCTCCATCTCTTCCAATTCTTTCGTAGGTGGGTTGTGGATCACTGGCGTAGGCAGCAAACCATGTATAGCTTTCACCACCTGTAAACAAAATTGTTGGTAAAACAAGACTCACCCAAAATTCAAATTTGACAACTGACAGCACTTTTTCTGACTCTTTTGTCCCTAAATCCTAATCAACTCTGACCACCAAAAATGTAGAAACAGTAAAACAAAATAAGTGGAAAAGTAGAAAACACAACTTGAACATATAACTTTGTCTACCAAAGTCCAAACACACAAAATCTGAAAAACTCACACATACAAATCTAATTTGTTCTTTTCTTTAACCCAGTTTTACAGGACCCAAATTTGACCAAACCCTATTATTGAAAATTTAGTCAAACCCCCAATTGATTTTGCAAGATAATTTTTGTTCAATTATTTTCAAGAGTTGGTGGTTGAAGAAGAAGATCGATCAAAGTAGTCTCTAAGTCGGTCTCCACCACAAAAAACGTGTGTAACTACACGTTTTTACATCTGGTTTCTCATAATCTCATTCATCCCTGTTGAGAAAAACATCACACAATAATACAAAACAACCCATCAGATGTCGGTCCATCTTTATATGAAAAACAAATCAAAACTGTATGCAAATTTTCAAACCCTAAACCCCCAAATTTCTAGCATTCAACTCTGTAAAACAACGAACTAACTATATATTCATATAAAATAAAGAAGCAATTTGTGTGAAATTAGGGTGAAATCAAGGGCTAACCTCTTCAGGCTTGAGGAAAACAACGTTTCCTATCACGATCACGTAACCCGAATCGTCTAGGGCTTTCGCTAATTCCAACCCTTGATCTCTATTCGAGCATCCTTCAACACAAATCTCCACAAATTCATCATACGAAACGTGATTCTTACAATTGCTTCTCAATTTCGCTTTCAACTTTTCGATCTGCAAAACCCTAAGTACCTTCTTCGCATCCGCCACCGTCATCTCGTCCTCCGACGACCTCTCCACCGGCGGCGAGAGCACATCGAGGCGGATCCGGCCTCTGGTGATGTCCATCTCCTTCAGCCTCTCCAACATGCTCTCTCCTCTCGGCCGCCGGAGGATCTCCGGCGTCGGATTCCGGTGAAAAAACCGCCGGAAAACCGCCTCGTCTCCGGGATCCGGTGCCATTTTGTCGGGACTAGGAGGCATGAAAACATGACCACCGCCGGCGCCGGCGGTGGTGGTGGCGGAGGGTGAAATGCGGCAGTTGCGTAGGGTTTGTGTGGAGAATTTGTTGTTGCAGATGCTTAACATACGGTGAATCAGCTTTTGCTTAAACGCCATTGATGAATGACGATGAACACACAGAGAGTTGTTTTGGTGATTCTTTTGGTGTTTTGTTGTCAAATATTGGATTGATGGATGACAGTGTTGAGTCTTGGTATTTATAGGGGGCATAATCTTGATTTCGTGTAGATGGATAAGATCATTATATTACGGTAACATAATATTCATTGTAACAACAATAAAATGTCCATCTACCCTCGACTCTATTTCACACGTTTAGATATTACTTGACCAACAATCATTTAATGGTAATATATGATGCATTAGATAGTTATCATGACTCACCAATACATATTTAAAATATCACATTGTATGATGACACATTTTTTTTAAGTTTTGTTAAAGTCAACTAAACTATTTTTTTCTCTAAACTATCTAATTTTCACTAAATGATGATTTGATTAAATGTTTATTCTATCTTTTTAAATGGTTTTTAGAATATTAGTTGCTATTTAGTATTTACTTTTTCTTTAAATGTAACTTTTAATTATTTGTAATCTTTTTCTTTTCTAACAACTCTTACCTTTATGAATTTAACAAGTATAATCATTAAATAGTAATTACAACACATATATATTCTATTTAAGTCAGTTACGTTTTAAATTTATCAACATTTATAAAAGAAGGTCATACGATTTGAATATTTATTAAAAGATCAGATAAAAAAATAAATTCAAGTAATTTAGGTAGAACACTTAACAAACTTGATTGATATTGTGTAAAATTGTCATTGAAAAAGAGAAACTATATAAATGGTCCGTGTTATTAGACCAGATTGCATGTTTGATGACTTGATCCTTAAACTTTAAAAATTATAAAGTAAATTCAAATTTTTTACATAGTCATTGCAAATTTGGCCTCTAAAATTTTAAAATGACAAAGTTAGTCTACACTTTTATCTAGATATTGTATCTTTGGTGCTTCTAAAGTTAAATTTAAAAGTAAGTGTAAACTTTATGAAATACATAAAACCAAATAAATTTTATGTCAATGGTCAAACATACAATGAATACATAAAAGTTTAAACTAATTTTATAATTTCTAAAGTTCAATGACTAAATTTGCAATCTAGGTTAAATCACAAAAACTATTTATGTAATTTTCTTACTGAAAAAATATATCTAAGGTTTTCTAATTTTGATTTTATTTAAATATATTTTAAATGCTAATTTTTATAAATCTCTATTATAACTTTTTTGTTTAATTAATTACTATATTTATTTGCGAATGACATTATACTTAAATTTTGGGTTAGTTGAAGGACATTAAATATCTTTTGTAGAACATGATTATTACTACTTGCATATGAGAAATTAAAGTCACTTTTGAAACACGTATAAACAATCAAAATGTGACCCACTCAGCCGCGAGGAAAGAGAATCGGAATGACGTGGACGTCAACAAAGGTTTTCTGGCAAACGCAGGCGTGTCGCCACGTAGAAACCACAAATAATATTACCCCTTATCCCCTCATTTATGTCTATGCCCCAAACTAACCCCTCGGCCCTCACCACATTACTATTCATCAATAATAGAACATAATTGAAAATGAACATGGTAGAAATTTCTATATGTTATTTTTATATATTCCATACTATCCGGTACAAACTCATACCATATGTTTTCTTAAAAGTTTTGCAAAATTATCAATACACATCTTACTATTTGTTTTTACGTAGTTAACCACTTGTTATAATAGGAGGTATTCAATATCTTAAGCCTCGAATTCATATAAATATGTTGTTACTCCTTACCAACGACATCATATCGATGCTAGAAGAATGAATTTGAGGTTTCAAAGCTCGAGTTTTGTAGATAGTGTCACTAGAAAACTTTCAAGCTTTACGGTCCTTTCTTTTTTTTATAAATATGAGAAGTTTTTCCTACACTTGTGTAAGAGAGAGAAATGTGATATAGTTTATTTTTTCTTCGGAAATGCTAATTTTAGAGTATCCAACATTTGCTAGGTTTGAATCTGGTTTCCACCAAATAAGTAGTTGTTTCTTATCATCGGGTTACAATCGCGGAGGCAAACGCGTTTAATTCTTAAATGGAGTCTTACTCGTAACCTCTTAAAGTTAGGTTCACACTTTCTTTCTCTTGGTGACAATTCATAAAGGTTGGTGTTATGCTTAGGTGTGGTACACCACTAGTTAAAAAACCAAGAGACCACTATAGATAACTTTTTAACAACTCTTAGCATGTCTTTTAGAGAACTTGTATAAATTATATATAGACATGCAATTTAACTATATAATTATATATAGACATGCAATTTAACTAAGGTAATTTAATCTCAAAATTATGTTGTAATAATAGTTTATATAAAGACAATCTAAGAAATTATTGTATCATCAATTATGTATGCACTATAAAATCTAAAACCCTTAAAAATTTATGACATGAGTAATGTTTATATTAGTTTATTCACATGTAAACCCTTATGAGCTTATATGATGAACATAATGTAATTATACATTTATATGTTTACATATGCATATATCAATATGCAAAATGCGAGGCATGAAATTGAACAATTGCCAAATGACAAGTATTGGGGTGATAATGTAAGGTGTCTAAACATTAGGGACTAGAAAAAGCAAGTATAGGAAAATAGAGGGGTGTGAGTGTATAAAGCAAATGGTAATTTGGTATGATAGACGTGACCTAGTAAAATCTGCCCTGGATACAGCCTGCCACATTTATCACATTTTTTATTTAAATAAAAATTTGTTGAACGAACATTCTATTTTGTTCAACTTATTTATCTTCAAGCTTCGCCAAAATTCTATCAACAGTAATTCCAAAAGCCAGAAAAATCTTGATGGGTAGATTTTCTTTCTTAAGTGGATGGTGTTGAAAGATGATGATGATTTGAAGGTGATAATAGTAATAGTAATAATAAAAAGTTATTATTTTCGTATAAAAATGTTAGTTTTGTTAATTTGAAATGAGATATATATCTGTTTACAAGGGTAATTATGTAACTTTGCATATACAAATAAAATTCTAATTTATGTTT
The DNA here is from genome assembly GCA_018326385.1 of Flaveria bidentis. Taxonomy (NCBI): domain Eukaryota; kingdom Viridiplantae; phylum Streptophyta; class Magnoliopsida; order Asterales; family Asteraceae; genus Flaveria; species Flaveria bidentis. The sequence goes on along the minus strand of BJCM01083570.1, from coordinate 6,268 downwards.
ACGTATTGCTATATAAAAATTCTTTCATGTATTATTATTTCATTCACGAAACCTACATTAAACATTTTATCTTATCATATTTGAACAATTCATCATCGGCTGAATGTCACTTCATTGGTGAAGGAAGAGGAAGGAGCTAGTTTCTAGTTGTGGTTTGGAACCCGTTGCGAATGAGTTGTATAATGGATATCATTGTCTTTAATCGCTCTCTTCCCTATATCGTGATTCAATTCTACTTGTTTGGGTTATGTAATTGGTGGTTCTTGTTTTGTATTACTAAGCCAATTTTATCAATTTATATATTTAACATTTTAAATTAACGGAGTTAACGTTTTCTGATGAAAATGACAATTTTTTAAAAATTTTGGGGAGCCAGATACAAAAAAAATGTTGAATGAAAATAGCAAATGTGAATAAATCGAAAACAATAATTTACTCTAAATTTTATTTGACAAGAGCTAGATAGATATCATATTTGTTTAGCATTGTTGTCAAGTGGTTATATGTGTATGTTTTGATGACAATTGTTTTAAGACTTGAGTAGTGATTGTTTAATTAAACTCGATCTAATCTAAATGGTATGTAGATAAAATTCATTTTATTAAAGTCTTTTTAAATTAATGTACTGGTTAACTAGTGTTTGAAACCCCTATTGATGAAGCAATATAGAAAATGTTTTGCTTAGCGTCCGTTAAAGACTTGGAGCCCTATGAGTTTGGAGCCACTGATGAAACCCTCAAGGTATCCACTACGTATAGTCTAATAGGTTAAAAATGAACTCTAATGAATGCTATAGTTTAGCTCTTTTAAATTTTAGTCATAGTAGTTTTGTTTGATATTCTGCCACAAAATATATTGTTATATTTAAACTTAAATCCGGTCATATAATATTTTTTAAAAATATTTTAACGCTTATTTTCACAACAAAGTAATCATCATTGTGACATATTATTTTATTTATATCTGGGGTAGATGCTAAGTGTGAGGATAATCCAGTCGTTGAAGAAAAAAAAAGTCGTTGAAAAATTATTTTTTTTATAACTTGTGTTATGAGTTACAAACTATGGAGTTTGGAAGGCGCAAATAACACAAGTACGTAGCAAAACTTATGTAAGAAAACGTGACAATTTACAGAGTAATGAATTAGCATAGATAAGTCAAATAAATCAATAACTATATGCATACAAAAAAGTAATTTAAATAATCTTCTATGGCATTTTTAGATTGTACAGTATTAAACGTACCCAATTTGTGTATATACTTAACACGTTCCCTCGTCAACAGTTTACATGGCTGCTTAAAAAGTTTTATTAGAGGGTTTATATTGTTAAACAAACGATAAATCTCATCTAGCCTACATAATCAAATTAAATCATTCATACATGCAAATATATAGAAGATATTGGATGTTTAAAGATAAAGGTCACTGAGCAATCCACTCTAATGATCACACGTACTCTGCTAAGTTTCCTCTTGTGGTCTCCCTCTTCGATTAGGGTTTGTGTTTTTGTTAATAAATCACTTATGGGCGTTCAATCATGATTTCGATTTTTTTATTAGTAAGGGTATGATTTGTAGCCGTGTAGGTGTTGGAGATGAGCGAAGACAGGTGATGGTTGACGACATATAAGTCACTACCATTTATTGTAATACATATCTTTTGTACGATGCACGTGTAAATGATAATTACTCGAATACTATATATGTAATGTAGTGTTATGTTTCGTGTTTTTATTTACGATTATTATCTTTTAAATTTTTTAGTTGTCTAGTAATGTTTATTATACTTATTACCTTTTATTTAGGTTTTTAAACACGTAAAGAAATAGTTCGTTGTAGTGATGTGGTTAGGTAAAAATTTATAGAACTTACTATACAGTTCCCATTGCTTTAAAAATTATATTTTAAGTATCTTTGTAGTGTTAAATTTTTTTTCAAAAATAGTTCTGATATTTTGTATCATCTTCTAACTTTGAGGAAAATTGCAACCTTAAATTTTGGGAATATAATATAAGATAAATATCCGCTAGATATATATTAACGGTAACATAATATAGGAATTTTGTATTTGACTATAATTTACCATAGGAGAGGTATGTATCACTCTTCACATTTGATTCAGTGTTACGTTAACATCATATGATCATATCATTGTTTATTATCTTATTTTAAACTATAAAAATGATTTTTACTCTTGCCATCTTTATAGTTTTATATTTTGAAAATCCTAATAATGTATTTCTGTTTTAACACTATAAATGTAAATAAAATTTATAACAATAATATTATTTAAAACATTATATTAACTAAAAATTAAAAATGCATCACTTCAAGCTGGAAAAGTGCAAAGGTATAATACAAAAAATATCCAGCCCTTATTGTTGTTGAGAAAAACGCAAACATAAATATGTTCCATCGAAAATCAATACAAGGGCGTGTGAAACCGTTTATGAAATAAAAAATATATATAGTTGTAAAACCAATTCAGTTTTAATTGAAACTTATAACATAGGGTTAATAAAAAACTAAATAACATTATTTTCACAACAAAGTAATCAACCTTGCGACATATTTATTCCATCTACATTCAGGTAGATAATAAGTGTGAGGATAATCCACTCTTGAAAAAAAGTCATTGAAAATTTAAACTTTTTTAAAAACTTGTGTTATGAGTCACCAACTATGAAGTATGGGCGGTGCAAATAAGGCACGTACGTAGCAAAATTTATCTAAGAAAACGTGACAAATTAAAGAGTAATGAATTAGGATAGATAAGTCAAATAAATCAATAAATATATGCATACAAAGATAATATTAATTGCTAAAAAGTTAATTTAAGTAATCTTCTAGGGCATTTTTAGATTGTACCTTGTTAAACGCACCCAATGTACATATTTACTTAACGTTCCTTCTTCAACAATTTACACGGCTGCTTAAAAAGTTTTACTAGAGTTTTTTATAGTGTTAAACAGACGATAAATCTTATCTAACTAGCCTACATAATCTAATTAAATCATTTAGACATGCAAATAGATAGGAGATATTGGGTGTTTAAATTGATGATGGTCATTGAGCAACCCACTCTAATGATCAAACGTACTTTACTACGTCTCCTCTTGTGGTCTCCCTGTTCAATTAGGCTTTGATTTTTTATTCGTAAATCACTTATGGGTGTTCAATTGATTTTGATTTATTTTTTTATTAGTAAGAGTATGATTAGTAGGTGTTGGAGATGGGTGAAGACAGGTGATGGGTGACGACATATAAGTTACTACCATATATTGCAAGACATATCTTTTATACGATACACATGTAAATGATAATCACTCAAACACCATATATGCGGTGCAGTGTTATGTTTAGTGTTTTTATTTTCATTTGTTTACTTTCAATCATTTAAGTTATCTAATGTTTATAATACTTATTACCTTCTATTTAGGTTTTTAAACACATAAAAGAAATAATTGGTTCTATTGATACGGTTAGGTAAACATTTATAGAACTTATTTGTATGGTTTCCATTTTAATAAAAACTATAATATAAGCATCTTCGTAGTGTTACATTTGTTTCAAACATAGTTCTAATATTTTGTATCATCCTTTAACTTTTACGATAATTGTAACTTCAAATTTTGGTAATATAAGATAAGATAGATATCCACGGGTATATTTTAATGATAACATAAAATAAGAGACATATTTAACTATAGTTTTCTAAGGTCATGAGAGAGATATATATATGATGTGACGTGACAAAATATAATTATTGGGTGTATAGTGTAATGTGGTGTGGGCACCCCTCCCACTTTATTGTAACCAGGAACACTTTCACGCTAGTGAAGCACGAAGGCAAAGCCACGAGTGCTCTGTGAGAGACGCGCCTCGCAACCTAATTTTATTACCATCCCATCTTAGAGCAATTTAACTTCTAGCTTGTTGTATTATATTTTATGAAATATAACTAGTATATAATTAAATAAAAGTTAGACTTTTTTAATGTTAGATTTTAGGGTGAAGAGGTTGGAGCTCGGGTTAGATAAGCTACAGGGGAACACTGCTGCAACCTTTGCGAGTAGCAACTTCGGCTTTGTCAGGTGGCTCGATGGACCCGATGAGGCGGTGAACCCACACAAACACTAATATTACCCACATTTCAAGTTAATACTTTAAAATTTGTTTAAAGAATGTTACGATAGTTTTGTGTTCAAACCATTTCATCTCTTTTCTTTGGAGTAATTTTAACATACTTTTAGGTAAATTATATGGTAACTTTTAACTGAAGTATGATTAAAATAGTTTTGGTTCAAAGTTTCAGCCGTCCACCCTAAAAAGATATATATAATTAAAAGGTAAAATGAGAGAGAAATCATTTATTATACTTATTTTGAAAATACAAAGGCAACAAATAAGTTATAAAATCCTACAATACACCGACTCCTTTTGTGATTTTCAAACGTTGAAGCCACAGGCCACTCGTTGCAACGTCATATTGTCCGGAGATCATGCTTTTGCAAAATTAATTATTCTCAAATAATTCAATAAAGGGCTCTTAAATTTTAATAATTTTAATTTTTATTTATTGGTTATGATTAATTTAAATTCAAAAAGTATTTACAGTCACTTCCAACCGAATGATCTCTTAATAAATAAGAGTTGACACCGTTAGTCTTTTGATGACATGGACTGCTAATTTGAACCCTGAAACCCGTCAATATTTACCTTCTGCTTTAAACCACTTGATTCGTTATAGGTAAATTTCAGATGAAGATGGATGCTAGACATCGGACAATGGACCTTATAGAGGTTGGGCAACAACGAAATTGAAAAATGCCTCAAAATTAGCCTTATTTTATCAAAAAAAACTAACGGGGTTAATTTTCACTTAGTAAGGGATTGTTGGAACAAAATAAGCTTAAAGTTAAAAGTGTTTTCTTAAAATAATTCCTGAGTTGGGATCAATCGCAATCAAAAATTAAAAATTAAGATCACATGATCCTTCGATAAATTATTACGGATTTACGGGCGAGGTTAGAAGAAACCTCCCACCCTCCCTCGTACTAGAGTCATATCCAAACGTATCAAACCTCAAACTAAACGTCAAGTCCAATCTAGACATCGCGATCCTGACGTATAAAAGGTTAGGTTTACTATTACAGGAAAAAATATGCCAATGTGAGACGAGTTAAAATGACCAAACAATATCAAACCTCAAACCTAAACGCCAAGTCCAATCTAGACATCGCGATCAATATGGTTGATAACCTTTTAGTCGTGTTATACGTATCTCAATTCAATTGCTTTTGCAGATATCTTTATTGTTGAAACTTTTTAAAGCTGATATTTCTTTTCAAAAGATTATACAACAGTTATTAAATCAGAAAAAATAAATAAATGAGAAAACAAAATGAAAGAACATGGGAATATTCTCACGCAATGAAATATACTTTAGGTATCATGAGTTCATGACGGATTATTCCAATGTTTATTCCGTATGAATTATGATTCTTTGAAATTATTGCCTATATAACTATTTTAAACGGAAAACTTACCCTATCACAAACTATTTCGTAACAAGTTCGAATGTGTGTTTATTTTAAAGAGTTTTACATCTTATCATTAGACTACAACTCAAATGAAATTATTGTCTATATGATTAAATGTTTATAACAATTTTAATTTAGCTATATCAACTATTGGTCTAATAATATTTCGGTGTGTAAACGCTAAACAATAACCCACGCGTTGTCTTTGGAGTTCGAGACTAAACGCTAAACATGTTAGTTGGATTTAGAAATAGTTTAAGATTTGTTTAAAAACAAGAAGTTTAACTTAAGATCATTAAAAAATTAAAAATATTTTAGATCTTAACATTTATTTTTTACCTTTTTAGTATATGAAGGTATACATTAGTGTTTGATTAACCATTCATCATATCACAGAATTAATTTTAATTTTCATAACCTTTAAATACAACTTAATAATGCAGGACCGTTGAAGGCTTGCAATTTACAACACAACAACATAAAGAGGAGAGTGACTCAAACTTAATCAAACAGTGAACTGGATTAACCACACAGAATGATACTAAGAACACAAGTAATTATATGAGACAGAACCAAAAGAACACAACACAAGGAAATGGTTTTTCAAGATTGCAGTATATTGCTTTCTCAGGTTCTATTACAAGCGTTACAAAGCATATGTTAAGTTACAAGAACACGAGAATACTTATACTACATCCTACAACCCGGCCATACTATGAAAGCCA
>BJCM01083569.1:0-37269 GCA_018326385.1 Flaveria bidentis | reverse complement strand
AAAAAACGGTCAAAAATCGAATGTAACGGCTATATAGCCGTTGTATAACGGTCGTTTTTTGAAAACCGGTTTGAAAACCGGTTTGAAAACCGGTTTGGGTGGGAACCGGTTTGGGACCGGTTTGGAACCGGTTTGGGACCGGTTTGAAAACCGGTTTGAAGACCGGGTCGGGTTGAAACCGGTTTGAATGCTTGGAAATGTAAACCGCCCTCGAACCGGCGGTTTGAAACCGGTTTTAAACCGGTTTGGGCCAAAAACCGGTTCGGGTTTTTTTCGCGAAACCGGTTCCGAACCGGTTTTTTTGTACATCACTAACCTTTATTGAGAGATAAAGACTTCTATAGTAATATTATTGTTTTTGTGATCATAATAGGGGCATAAGTGCATTAATTTTTTTATAGACTACTAAAACTTAGGGATACATTATTCTCGTATTCTGCTTGAAATGGATTAAACCGAACCGAGTTACAAATTCGGTTGGGTTTAAATCAAAACTGAATTGATAATTTGGTTTTCGTTTTTTTAAAGTTTTGAATTTAGTTAAACCCAAGTAACAAATAATTGATGATGATTATTTAAGTTTGTTTCTAACCCTGTAAAGTTACGAATTTAACCCAAACTTTATCAAAACAGAGATAATTGAATTAAAGTAGTATAAAATGTTTTATTTATTTGATCGAAACAAGAAAGCCAATCAAATTTGGTTTTTCGGTAAACCTTTTAGTTTTAATCCAAAATTTAAATTGGATAAGTGGGACAAAACAAAAACCGCACTGATAAGCACCCTTGGTAAAAATAGTTGTGGTGCGTGTCAACTCGCCTTGATTAAAATAGTTGTAGTGTGTGTCAACTCGCCCCGTTTTGACAAGTGATACACAGAGACCTATTCCATCTTTGACAATAACTTTACTAATGCCCCGTCATCTAATATTTTGTTTTTTTTAGTTTCATATTGGCATTATACATTACTAACTTTATTAATTACATTCATTCGACGCAGGGGCACATATTTGTTGTTGAAAAGAAAAAATATAACTCACTAAGGTCTGCATTGTTTTTTACTAATTACTTTTTAAATAGAAGGTTGTTTTTCTTACTAATTACTTTTCAAATAGAAGTTTGTTTTTCTTACTAATTACTTTTCATATAGAAGGTTGTCTCTCTTATTTGTTTTGAAATTCATAGAACGTCTCCAACAATAAAGAGTGTAATCCAAATGATAGAGAGTTGATTAAGAGGCTTATCAAAAGGTAAGAGTAAATTATCTGTGACACTCAAAACGATGGGTCTTAGTAAAAACACGAAAGAGAAGAGCATTATGTAATATAAAGAATCATAGAGTGTGAAGCAGTGGAGGGTGGGAAATCATGGCCCCAGTGGGAACACGACCCCTATCGGGTAAAAAAAACTCTTGACCCGGTGAATATTCACCGGGCTTCACCGCTTCATTTCTCATCTTCTAGTAATGATTTCCATACCCATTAAAGCATATATTTATTTACGGCTTCACAATATTTTCTTTAAACAGTCGTAATACATATGGAGTTTTGGTTAACAATGATTGGGCTAATGAACACAATGAAACTTCCGCAACCCATCACCAGACGATTTGAACTCTAGCTCGTCTAAGCTCAAGTGCAGCTTGCTTCAAGCTTTAGTTCTAAAGGTTGAGCTCAACTCTTGTGTTTTTTTAATTTATTTCGAGTTCAACTTTGGCTATAGTCGTTTATTATTATTTTATTGATTTACATACGTTTATAATTATTTAATTTTACATACATACATAAATGGAGGGTTCATAAGAAAACCAAACTAGAAAAAAACAATAAAACTAGTCACAAAATTTAGTTTTTGTATCACTACCCTCTCCATATGTATGTTTGTGTACACAAATAGGGTAAGAGATTTAATAAAAATTATAACATAGTTTTACATATACGTCATACATAGGTTAGTATATGTAATTATTTTTCATTTAATATAGTATCACGTATAGGTAATACTCTTCACTCATTTTTTTATGTTTAACATATATGTTTATAATAGATAGTTAAACACTCTGTTAACATTTAAAAGAATAAAAATTTTATAAATTATATAATTTTTTTTATTTAATTTTCGCATAACTATTGGGTTTGTTATGAAGTATATTAATTTTTAAAAAATAACTACTATATTAAAGCGAATGTGGTTGTGAGGTTGGTCTATTTCTAATTTTATATCTTAAACTTCTTAATCCTAATTTGAGTCTCTAATGTTCTTAACCCTTAAAAGCATACTATATTAGATTCGAGATTTCGAAATGTAACCCTATTGTTAGTTTTTTTTTAATGACAAATGTATGACTCTACTTCGAAGGATAAGTGTTATTTTAATTGGGTCCATCTATCTGTTTTCTAGTCAGAATCGCACCCCCAATCCCCTCAAGAGGAAACTCATTGCTGAGAAAACCCTCTGGTTCAACTCTAAACATTTTTTGCTTAGAGTGAGACTTAAACATATGATCTCCTATTTATTTACATATTATGGGTATCTCATCTTAACCAAGTGGGCTAAGGATTATTAGTCACTATTGTTAGCTATATCCTTAAGCACATCTTTTAGTTTCTAGTTTAGATTTTAGTAATATTTTTCATGAGCAACTTCGATTATTAGTTTTTTTAATGTTTTCTAAACAACGAAATCAAGTATACTTTAAAAATGGGAACATAAAAATATAAATTTCTATCCTGTATCTACTCCATTTGTTTCCGACTAGACTTGAAACCTCAATTTAAAAAAAAGGTTAACACGATGCCACACGCCTTTTATTATTAGTTAAGTGTTTGAAGTGTTTCTGATTATAAAAAGTAGACAAGAATTATTAACCACAGTCAATATTAGACATGCATTATAATTATGACATAAGAATGTAGATTAAATTTGGAACATAAAAAGTATAAATTTTAATTTATAACGAAAAGCAATGTGCAAAATCTCAAAGCCTGTGACATCTTAAGTTGGGACCATTTCATCGATTTTGCATATTTGAGACAAATTAAAAACATTACTGTATTGAATTTTTAAGCAAAATAATCTACAATTTTTATTGGAATAATTTAGTAATTATATGTAATTTTTTTTAGTTATATAGAGATGATAAGTTTTGATAGGCTGTAAAATAAAATACATGTAGACTATATCTTAAACATGACGCTAAAATAGAATAGGATGCAAGTCACTCAAAAGTTATAAAACACATTAAAAGTTTACAGTATTTTTAAGTAATTTATTCATATATGACACATATAATATTTTATAAACATAAAAGTTATTGGTATTTTATGACGAACCTCTATATCGATATAAAAGAGCTAGGCTTAAAATTGCAATTTGGGCCCAAAAGTACACACAATTCTTATATTGGATTGGGTTGTCACCACCATATAAGGTATGTACAAAGTACGTGTTAAATGGGAAATAAATTGTTAAATGCGGTTAGAGGTATGATATTTATATAATTACATTTATAGATATTATTAATTACAATTATAAATAACTACATATTAATTAAGTCAAATGAATAATGCCATCAATGTCTAACATGAGTCCGCTTTTAAAAGCATTATCATTTTGGTTGAATCGATATTATTACGGTTTAAGGGTAAACCGTGCCATATAATTACTTAAATTCATACATTCAATAAGATAAGTATTTATACATAGTTATGTTTTTAATTATTTTTTAGAACAACTAACTTAAACATCTTTTAAGTTTAATTTAAACTTCATAATTTTTACTCTCATTAGATGACTCAAGCCCTTAACCACATAAGATGATACAACTTTCCTACACACATTGACACCTTGGTATCGTTAAATTACGAACCATATGGTAAAATAATCATGATGACATAAGTATGTCCAAGAGGATGCTAGGACCATAACCAAAAAAATAAAATAAGATAAATCAAACTAAAAGATAACTCAATATCTATCTAAGACATGTAGGCAATTACTAAAGGTACATGTGATCCTGAACGACCATGCTAATAATTTAATTCTTCATAAACAAATGAACTAAGTTCATGTACAAGAAAGGTTTAACCATAAATGACATCTGACAAAAGAAAAGACATGTATAACATATCCTCGTAAACAGACTATTTAAGTTTATACCCAATGAATAAGTGACATATGATAAAAGCCAAGACAGTTACAATGATGTCAATTGAAAACGATAAACTTACATGAGAACACAATAAAGATTAAAAATGTCAGAACGACAATATATCGTACTTGCTATAGCAATTCTAAATGATACGAAAAAAAATCAAAAAGATACTACTTGCAAGTACATCTCCACTAGCCTCAATGTACTCAATCCATCAATTGTTAGATTTATTTGATTTAACACTTTACGCTCATCCCCCTATCAACCACTCATTATCAAAGAGTTGTTTTCACTTAAGGGTGAAGTTACATCATAATTGTTTAATCATACTATACAAAACACATCTCTTCCTCGTGTCCTAGTCTTTAAGACAACATTTGTTCTTACGGATCCCCCCCCCCCCCTCCTTCCCTCACCATCCTTCACATCGCCCGTCAACAGTCAAACGACCATGAAAAATTACATATCAACCCATTGGATGCTCATACTTTAAATTATGCATATCTATACTAATAAATAAAAATAATTTAGGACACTTGTTACAAATTTAAATAATTTATTATATGATTTTTCCGTCTCCCTCTGCTAGAACATTAAAATAATTATGTATTAAATTTAAATTTAATTATGAATAGGCCTGATAATTAAACCCTAAACACTGGTTACCGAAATAATTATAACATCAACCAAGTGACTTTAATATAAAATTAATTATTAAATTATATTTATTTTTTACCTAATAGTTTATATTGAATTATTCAAATATAATCAAATGTAGAATGATGTTTGTAGTATATTAAGAAAACAAATAAAGAATAATAACAATAAATGTTTTTATGTCTTATTTTTGAAATTATTCAAATATGTTTTATTTAATCTTAAAACATTAATTTTTATTTATAAATTATATAGTAATAAATTTATTTAATCCATATATTGCACGTAAATATATTGTTTTTTTTATAAACGGAAAATCCTGTAATGCTAACAAATTACTCACACACTCACGTGGGCACCAAAAATTCATATTAATTTATTCATATAAAAATTACGTTTGCACGTAATATTTAATTTTTCGAGGTAACCCACAAGCAAACTGCAAACTCCCCCATCTCTCTCGTAAATGTTGCTAGCCCTCGTGTTGGACTCTCAGATAATCGAGTGTCACCCTTGATTTTGTAGTCAAACTTCTTGATATCTGAAGTTCACTACTGCAATAACACACACACACACACACACACTACACACACACACACTACACACACACACTCACTTGCACTTTATTCTCTTCGTAATCGATTCTTTCTTATACCCATTGCAAGTTTTTTGCAGTAGAGAATACTACCTCACTGTGACACACATACACTTTCTCTTTGTACATTGTCCTTTACACTATCTCTCTATACATACATACATGTGGATGTATATATTTGTATAAGTTTGTGATATATTCTTGAGTTTTCCCCTTTGTTTCTTTGTCTCTTTTCACGTTATGTTTCTTGTGTACGCAACAAAGACTCACAAGTGATCGATTTTTCGTCAATTTCAGATACATTTGCTTCAATTCATCACAAAAAGTTTTGATTTTTAGTTGTTAATTCCTTTGAATTCAACGATACAGTCGTTGATTCTTGATTTTCTTGCAAATTAACCTGTGGGTATTTATGCATTTGAAGTTTTGGAACAATGAGAGGTGAAAAGTGCAAGAAAAACAAGGTTTGATCACCAAATTGGAGCTTGTTTTTACACTTTCTATGTGTTGGATTTGTTCATTGTGTTCTTGAGTTGCTTAAAGAGTTTGAATTTATGTTTGATGTTAATGAATGTTGCAGGTTTCATGGCCAAAAACGCTCAAGAAATGGTTTAATTTGAAGAACAAAGCTGTAGACTTTCATGCAGATGATTTCAGCCATGAAGGTGATTATTTGATTGCACAATTTATTCACAGTTGATATGTAATTTAGGGTTTGAAATTATTTGGGAATTTATGGTTTTAAATCTGATTTGTCTTTTGGGGGCATGAAATCATGAATTGACATGCTACTGCTTTTTTGTTGATCAATTGGAGCCCATAACCACCTCCTGTTTGCAGCTCAACATCTGTTCTTTGTTTTCTAACTTCTGTATGATCTCCAACAGTTTTTAACTATTTTTTTTATTTAGTTTTAATTCTCTTTGTAGGTGGGATGGCCCACAACATTTTGTTGGATAACATGTTGTATTGAATCTTGATGTAATACAGTGGAAATTATACAGCTTTTAACAACTTACCCTTTTCAGATAATGATTTTAATGAAAGAGAAGTGTGCATCATCAACAAAAACATAAGAAGAGGTGCAATTTCAGACTTTAGGACCACCACATTATAATATAGACCCACTTATGTTACAATAAGTGGTTGAAAAAAGAACATTTTTTTACCCTTTATGTGTTCTTGATCTGCCATAAATTTCACACTTTATGTTGTTGAACAGAGAGATCAAGCAAGAAGCATGCTGCTCACGTGAGAGAAGTTGATGATTACAGGTTTGTTTCAAGAAATTTTGCCTATTTTTCATATATTAAGGTCTCTAAACTTGTCTAAAACGCATGTCCTTTAAATTTTATTTGACAATGACTTGTTAACTCTTAAACTGGTGAAAATAGGATAGTACAACTTTCTTTTTTGCAACACTGTTGAATGTCACTTTAACAAACTTGAACCATTTTGAGTGTTAACAAGTCACTGTTTTTAAGAAGAATTCACAAGTCTACAAAATTAGTTTAGTGACTTTTCATGTATATTTATAAGTTGAGGGAGTTTAATATAACAAAATTAGGTTGAGAGACTTTTTCACGAAAAATAGTAAATCATATTGGTTTTTCATAATTTTAACCCTGAAATAATAATAAAATAAGTAAAGAATTAGTTAATGAGAGAAATGTGTAAAACCAAGACCTAAACATAGTGGGCCCAAAGGTGGGCCATGGCATGCTCTTTGTCAAGAGACTGGTTGCAAGGCTGCAACAATTTAAGATTTTTCATGTTTTTCTTATTAAATTATTATTAATCTCTGATAATATTGCAATAGGATCTTTGTAGCTACATGGAATGTTGCTGGAAAATCACCAATAGGTTCATTAAATCTTGAAGATTGGTTACATACTTCACCTGCAGCTGACATTTATGTTCTTGGGTGAGTTTATTTTAAATGCATTTTGAACCTTGATCTTATCAAACATGTTAAAAGTTGACACCTTTTTATAAAATTCAGGTTTCAAGAAATTGTCCCTTTGAATGCTGGAAATGTGCTGGGCACAGAAGACAACGGCCCGGCTAAAAAGTGGTTAGCACTCATTAGACGAACACTAAACAGCCTTCCGGGCACAAGTTTTGATCCAAATGTGGAACAAGATTTAGATTATAAAGAATCTAAAACAGAAAAAAGTTCGTCTTTTTTAAACACTGGCTCGTTTCAGTCATTGAGCCGTAGCATGAGAGTAACAAAGAGTGACACGCGTATGTCACAACCGCGACTTGATCGTGGATATAGTGGCTCAGACCACATTGTGTTCAGGAACCGGGCCAATGGTTATGACCTGAATCTTGGGTCTTCAGAAGAAGGCAACAGGCTAGATGATTCACTCGATAGCATGCATGATCCCGAAACAGAGTATTGTAAATCTATAGGTGGTAAAAAGCCCACGAAGTCTAGGTACTGTTTGGTTGCAAGTAAGCAAATGGTCGGGATTTATCTCACAATATGGATAAAGAATGATCTTAGAGACCATGTTCGGAACATGAAAGTGTCATGTGTTGGTAGAGGATTGATGGGCTATCTTGGAAACAAGGTAAAAACTTACTGCCGAAATTCAAACCCGTGTTTACCCAAATATTTAGAATTTATCATAAAAATGTTTTCTCTATAACGATGCTCGAGAGATTGGTTATTTATACTTACTTTTTATACACGCAAAAAAAAAAGTTTTGACTCGTTACCTGACCCACCCATCTTAACTGATATTATGACATAATTTTTAGGGATCCATCGCAATCAGTATGTCGTTGCACCAAACAAGCTTTTGCTTCATATGTAGTCACTTAACGTCCGGTCAAAAGGAAGGCGATGAACTGAGAAGAAATGCAGATGTCATTGAAATCCTTAGAAAAACTTGGTTTCCACGAGTTCAAGGAAGCAGAGACGAAAAATCTCCTCAAACTATTCTCGATCACAAGTAAGGGGCCTTATTCTTACCATTCCAAATTATAATGTTTTCAAAATTTTGATGCTTAAGATCACTGTTGCTTGAATGTAGTCGAATAATATGGCTTGGTGACTTAAATTACCGGATTGCTCTCTCGTACCGCTCTGCAAAGGCTCTTGTTGAGGCGCGCAACTGGAGGGCTTTATTGGAAAATGACCAGGTAAACCGATTTTATTTGAAACTGTATGTTATACTGTTTTTTATGTGTTATGTTTTTCGATCTCTAATAACATTTTCTTGAAATTGTGAATTTTTCTGTTTTCAGCTTCGGATTGAGCAAAGAAGTGGACGCGTGTTCAATGGATGGAATGAAGGGAGGATATATTTCCCTCCAACATACAAATATTCAAATAATTCAGATAGATATGCATGCAATGATATGCATCCTAAAGAAAAGAAAAGAACTCCAGCATGGTATTTTTTTTTTCAAATATTCATTAATACATGATTTTCAACCATAATACGCGCTACTATAACATTTTATTATACACGAAAAAGGACTACAACTTTTCTAAGTACGTGCGTCTGTACCTTTCACCATTCTAGCAAAATGGTGTTTAGTTTGCTACAAACACCAAGCACGATGGTTCAAAAACTCGATGTATATGCATAGTTAGTGGCATTGCTAATGCTATGAGATGATATGGATATATCGATTGTATTGATGAGTGATTTTTTAATAAAGGTGTGATCGTATCTTGTGGTATGGGCGAGGACTCCATCAAATGTCTTATGTTCGTGGGGAGTCCAGATTTTCAGATCATAGACCCGTGTATGGCGTATTTATAGCAGAAGTAGAGTCAATAAACCGTTGCAAGATCAAGAAAAATACAAGTTGTTCTTCAAGAATTGAGGTTGAAGAGCTATTACCATATTTACATAGATATTGAGATGTTAGCATTGTAAGTTCTTGCTCTCTTTCAATCACATATAGTTGATTTTTTGTTAGATTGTTAAATAAACAGCTTTAAAGTTGAGCATTTTATGATCTTTTTGTTAAACAGTTGTATTAAAAATATTCATGTTCTCTTAGTAGGACAAGCATTAATCTACAGAAGATGAATAATTCAAGAATACTGGTTTCCTCAACTCGTGGTTATCGTTAGCCGACATTGATTGATATGCCAAAGTCGAAGAAAAGGTTGACCCTTTCGTTTCTTTAGAAATGCTCCTATCTTGAATTATTCACGGTTGACTTATTTGTCGATAAAACTTGTTCATCGATGTGATTAATCTCATTCTTGATTGAACAGAATTGTAAACTTTCTTATCGGGAGCTTCGATTCTATACAGAAATGCAACCTTCATGAATCGGTAACTAGAGTCGATTAATCATGTACTTTTTTTTTTAATAAACTTCCTTATTATTTGATTTGTTTCTCACTATCTTGGTGAATTTTGCAGATTGAAATTGCATGTGCTTTGTACCATAGAGGTTCATACTAGTCATGTTTCTTTTTAGTGGAGTATGATAGAATCAGATAATTTTTACCCTTTGTAAATTGATAGGGTAATAGGCTATAAAGTCATTTGGTATGACTTAAGGTTCATGTTAAGCTTCAGCTAGCAGGGGCAATAAAGTAATTTCCATAAAAAGTTGTACGTTATGTATTGACAGTTGTACTTGTATCTTTAAATAAACGGTTAAAAAGCTTGATTGTTCACTTAAATTCCATTTTCACATTTATTTCGCTTTCAATAGAAGCATATAAAACACCTAATTTCTACATTGTTTATGTTTTATATAATTTATACTCGTAAAAAAATTTACTTTTAAATATCTACCCCTTAACTTTTTTTTAAATTAAGTGGGTTGTGTTTGTCTTTTTCTAAGACTTTACTATATCCTTAAAAACAAATATCGGTGAAACCCCCTCAAGTTACTTGAATTGATATTTTAACTTTTATAAAACTTTAAAAAATATTACTTTAACATTCTTGAGTTTTTAAAGCCTTATGTTTATCCGTTGTATTTTTTACTTAAATAAAATAATTTATTGCTTTCTTCTTTTTATGTATGTGATGGTGTAAATTCGAGTTCGTCTACGTTTTAATGTAAATTTTGATCGGACACGAGTAAGGTTAAATATACAAGTTTTTCATTCTAATGTTTATGTATGTTTTGAGTTGCTCTATGTTTTGACGGGGATTTTATTTGAAAAGGGGTGTGACCAAATAATATGTTTTCGTTCGACAATATAAACTCGAGTAACTTTAAATTTAGACATAAGTTTAGTTAGGAAATGAGTCGGTTTTGGTGCCGTCGCAACGTACATGTGTATTTACTAGTTTATACTAATATGTATGCCTGATTATAAAATGAGAATATAAAATGTATTCGCTTATTTCATCTCTATAAATGTAAAACTTTATATCACATTAACATTATCATATGATATGTTTAAAAAGTTTGTTTCCAAGAGGCATCTGGTAATAAGGTGCTTTCAGCCATCCAAAAGTTTCACATTTCAAATCTTGTAAGACGAAGGTATATATGATTCATATGTATAGATTAGAAGTTGCCTTAATTAAGAAAAATTACTCTTTGACATTTTCTTCATAAGTAAAGTAAAAAGGGTAACATATATTTAGATTTAAAGAACTGTCGATTTGAATGTTGGGAAGTAAGAGTAATCACTGAAAAGGCTGTACAACAGAAAGCAAATAATAAAGTAACCTGTGATACTCCCATTCCGGTTCGGATGATTTTTTTTACCCGACACATACACGACACTGCTTTAAAAAATATGTGTTATTTTAATCGGGTCTATTTATCAATTTTCTCATCTAGTTATAGATTTTCAATTTATTCAGGAGAAAACCCATAACTGAAAAATCATCTGGTTAAACCCTGATCATATTTATTTTTATTTTGTTAAAATAAAACTTAAACCAAATATCTCTTCGTATTAACATACCTTGAATACATTCACCTAACCACTTAGACTAAGGATCACCGGTGCTTAATGCATAAAATCTTCTAAATTCATTTGTTAAGAGTATTTTTTTTACAGTTTTACATCTAATATACTAATATACTAAATATTGAAATAAGATTAAAAGGAAAATCAAACATCTATTCTACAGACGCCAATGATCTCTTCACCTAGTGATTCAAGGGTCAAGTGGGAGATTTTGTATCTTTATAGGTCTAAAATTCAAACCTTGACATTGATGAATTAATATTAACTTTATGTTAATAAGTTATAATTAATCACTAACCAACCATTAAAAAAATGTATGCTACAGGTGACGTCAAATGCAACAAGTCAATGTGCTATCAATTTTACATCAAAAGAATCCCTGAATCCTCCGATGTCAGCCTCTTACGACTGGTGCACGACGCCATTTAGTCACAAACCTAACAAATGGTTGTTGTTTTGTGCTACTCGTGTGGCTGCATAATTAACATGATATTTGCTCAAAACTATTTTACCACATGTTTAGATTTGGATAGAGAACTTATTATTATTAAAATTAAATTAACAACAATAAGTTTAAACGTTAAAACATTAATATCTGTATAAATTAACAATAATAAGCTTAAAACTAGTTTACCACATGTTAGAAAAGAAATTTATTTCACTACATGTAAATAAAAATATTATTGATAAACAACAGTAAGTTTACTTAAATTTCAGTTATTGTTGTTTACATATTTTTTTACCTCGGTTAGAAAAAAATGTTCTTAAATTTCTTTTATTAACAACAATAAGTTTATTTGTATTAACTATTTTGGAACCTTGTAATTAAGTTATGATTCTTTATCAATGATCCTTAACGCAATTAGTTAAGTTGAGATATTCATGACGTATAAATATTGAGAGAAAATTAGTTCAAGTTTCACTTTAAGCAAAATACTCAGAGTTGAGTCATGTGATTTTCTTCGCAACGAGTTTCCTCTTGAAGGGGTTGGGGTGCAGTTCTGACTGAAAAACAGATAGGTGAGCTCGATTAAGATAACACATATCATCCGAAGCAAGATCGCACATTTGACGTTCAAAATAAAGGTTATGATTCTTTTTTTCCTCTCTATTAATATCCCTTAACTAAAATTATGTATAAAATTTTTTCACTTAGTAGTAACAAAAAATTATATATGTTCACTTGTCTAAATTTATTTTTAAAACATTAATATTTGGAAATATTTAAATTAAAGAGATAAAAAAAACTTTAAGCAACTGCAATAGAACACTTAAAATTTTTTATTAACATTGTGTGATGTTTTTCTTTAGCTTTATATAAAATTGAGTGGAATAAAAGGTGGTGAAATCAATTTGTTTTTCCAACTGAACAATGGTGAGTGAAAAAGAAGGATAGTGTGAAATTTATGTAGAGTAAAAGAACGTGAGAATATATCTCAAGAATTTACAGCTATTTTTTCCATAGGTTTATTGTTATTTTTTATATAATAATCCTTTTTATTTGAATTTTTTATAAATTACATGGCCAAAAATGAACACTTGGACCCGCCTTGGTGGTGTAATTAAATGCATTACGTTTTTATTTTTTATTTTTATTTTTATTTTTATTCGTGGGAGTAAAACCAAAACAGTAAAACCTCGTGGTTCAAAAGAGAGCAATTACACGTGTCATCGACTGAGGCTCTGTCCCTTGCTGACATCATACCTCATTACTCTTAACGGGAAAAAAGAGAAAACGTGACGTCATACGTAACATGCTTTTTACCCAGGGTTGTCTCATGGCATGACTAAGAAAAGACGCACGCTTTACAATTTTATATTCATACTAACTTAGAAACACGTATATTATACGGATTGAATAATTAAAATATTAAATAATTAGTAATGAAAATGTAACAATTATAAAACGATATAATTGAAATTGCACATGAGTAATAATATAAATAATAAAACAATGATATCAATATTTAAAACTTTTGTTTTTAAACCCTAATTGCCTTTGTAATAAACATTTTATGCAAAACAAACCATTTTTAAAAAATATCAATATTAAAAATTTTCTTATTATAACTCCTAATTTTAGTTATTTTGTTTTATAAAAAATCATTTAAAAACCTACTTTAAATACATTATATTTTTAAACATGTTTGTTGTTTTAGAAAATTTTTTTATTTCTAAAATTATGTTTATTTAGAAGTTACATTTATAAAAGCATATCTTTCTTAATTTATTGAAAAACAATTTTTAATATAAAAAAAACTAAATAGTATTATAAGTATTTAAGGTAATTGTTTAACAGGAGAGAGAAGCAGGATATTATAATAAATAGATTTTGAAACGATTTCATTAAAGTGATAATATTTTAATTGTTATTACATAATATTTAAAGGGCCGAATACATTAAAAACGAGGAAAATTCAGGGGGCTGTAAGAGAGCTACGCCCCATATAGCCCTATACGAACCCCTATACGACACATATAGGGCTATACGACGCGTATAGCGAATTTCGACACTGACAACGAAGAAAAATTCAGGGGGGCTGTCAGAGAGCTATACGCCCCATATAGCCCTATACGACCCCCTCTATACGACACATATAGCCCTATACGACACATACAGCCTTATACGACCTCCCTCTATACGACGCGTATGGGGCTATACGACACGTATAGAAATTTTGGGGTGTTGATTTAAAATATCGGGGTGTCTATTTAACGAAACCCTACTTAAAATCCAAGTGAAATGAATAATTAGGTCTTAAAGATCACGTTTTCGTCACAGTCGTTTTATGATTTACATTTTCCCCCCTTTTCATATTGTAATGGTGTATAAACTAAGCAACTTAAAACTAAACATCCTGTCAACCGCTGATAAGGACTCTTCTGCTACGGAAACCGAGGACCACCATCCCCACCGCAACCTTTAGTTAGCGCTTCGGAAGACTCCATCCACACCTCTGCCCCCGACTACCTCCATGACCGGCCCACCTCCCGCCACGGACCCACAGACCACCATCCTCATCACATACGATGTCGACTCAACGCGTACCAACAACGCGTCGCCGCGTTGCGGGAGGTGTTTGATTATCAAAACGTAGATTAAAAACATTTGTAAACAAAGTTACGTTAACATACAAAAACAAACGTTAGACACAACTTATGATTTTTAGATAAATTAATTTGTAAACATGAATGAAAATGAGTTTGGCGCATGCAAGCGTATGTTTAAAAACCATTTCGACTATTAGAATTTAATCAATTTGTTTTTGTACTTTTTTATGGATAGTGAGATGAAGTTTGACTACTTGATCATATTAATTTAAGGGTAATTCTCAAAATGTTATTTTTTTTCATTAGTTGTCTTAAAATGTTCCCGTAAGATTTTTTTTATTAAAATGTCCTCTGCATAGAATGACCAGCACCTTCTTAGACAGGGGATGAACGTTTGTAAAACAGGTCACAGAAAATCATATACGTATTTTTTATGGTGTTAGGGTACATCCTTAGACAGGGGGTGAGCACATGTAAAGCGCCTCTGCAGAACAAGTGTATGATTTGGAGTGGATAAGCGTTCACACCCTGTCTAAGGAGGTGTCGTGTCTTGTCTGGAGATAACATTTAAAGAAAAAAAAATAGAAATATATTTTAAAGCACTTTTATATCGAAAGGGACATTTTAAAATTTTATGTTTAATTTAAGAGTTTTAATATAGAGACATCCACTCAGATAATGCGACACCCCTTTATACACCGTGTATGAGTATATACGTGACGTATAAGGTCGAATATACTGAAAACGATAAAAATTCAGGGCGCCTATCAGAGAGCTATACATCCCATATAGTCCTATACAACTTCCATATGACACATATAGGGTCATACGACACGTATATCAAATTTTTAACACTGACTACGAGGAAAATTCAGTGGACTATCAATGGTATTATACGTCTCATATAGGGCTATACGAGCTGTATAAAAATTTAGGATGTTAATTTATAATTTTAAGATATCTATATATCCACACTTTTTATTAATTTAACTTAGGTTAAAAGAAAATGGTTTTTTAACATCGATAATAAATAATAACTTTCCATAAATGGAAAATAGTAAAATAAAAAGTACGTGACAGGCAATACTCCAAATTAGCCAAGGGCAAGAGTGAGAAAGATGGTCATATGAGAGAGTTGAAATTTGATGAGATACGTCTGCAACTGCAACACTTAAGTGTGTGATGTTAGACTCTCTTTCTTTCTGGGGTACCCTTGAAAATATAGGTCAGTTCACCTTCATATACAAGCACAGGCACCTATTATCTTGTGGTTTTCTCTCCCCTTAATATTCCATCTACAGTTTTGTTAGAAAAACAATAATTTTAATGTTTATACGTTTATGATAACGGTGAGCTGACTCGTGTGTTACTATGAGGGCGTCAAAAAGTTTATAACTTTGTTTAAATAACTTATCAATGCACTCACTTAATTTTTAATAAAATTTATATTGTAAGGCAGATAAAAATAAGAACGTCACGACATATTTCAATTTTTATAAGGAATCGTATTTTAGTTGTAAAATTAATAAAACCTTGAAATAGTTTTGGCTTGTGTGTTTCTTCCTTGATGACCAATATTTTTTTTAAAATTAACGACAAAACGTTAGTAAAAATAAATATGTCGAAATGTTGATAAAGTATTATGAATTTTTGTTAAAATCCTGAAGCCAAGCCGTACTTTCTTTTATATATACTTCATTTCATGTTCTGGATCAATTGGGAAAATGTCAAATGACTAAAATGTAAGCCCAAAAAATTTAGTTGGGTTTTATTTAATTTTTGGTTTGGTTTGATTTGATATTTCATTTGTTAAAACATGAATAACAAGTGCGGTTAATTTTATAAAAGTAAAATTAACATCTTAATCATTCAACATTAAATTTATCTTTTAACCATTAAAATAATATAAATTATTAAAAACTAGTATTTTAATGACCATTAAAAGCTTACCAAACAGATGCTAAAACTACTCCTAGAGATAAATTTTTTTTATAAATAAAATACAGTATCGTCATATACTCATATCATTTCTCATTCTCTGCTCCTAGTATTTTCTTTTTAATTTTTAAATAGAATAAATTAACATCAAGCGTAAATTATTTTATTTAATAAAAATGTTGGTTTGGTTGGGTTGCTAATGGGAGTAGGGTATTCAAAAATTCCAAAATCCGATACGTATCCGAATCCGAATAAATTGATCTGAATCTTTATTCGGATATTTGGATCGGAACTCATCCGAATCCGAATTCCTTATTCGGATCGGATCTCATCCGAACCCGAATTCCTTATTCGGATCGGATTTCGGATATCACAATTTTTTTATTTGGATATCCAAATAATCCGAATAATACTTTAATATTTTCTAGCTCAGTACTCATTACTCAACCATCTATTATGTTTTCAACTCAATACACAAGAATATTTACGCATTCTAGTCAAAATCCTAAATGAGGGTGCAATAATCAATCGTCGTTCTAAATTAAAGGTTTTAATTTTTAAGATTACCTATTATATTTTAATTTTAAATTTGTGTACAAGTCAAATTTTATTTTTTTAGTTTTATATCATTTATTGTGATTTCCAACTTATAAAATGTTAACAATTAAAATTTAGCAAAAATAAATAAATAAATAGAAACAAAATAAGAGAAAAAATGGTTACATGTTTATTCGGATTATTCCGAATCCGATCCAAACTGAATTCGGATAGATTTGTATCGGATTGAAATATCCTTATTCGGATCAGAGTGGATTTCGGATAGGATCCTAAAATTTTCAAATACGAATAATCCGTGTTCCGATCCGATTAATACCCCAAAATAAGAGTGAAATAATTTGATTCAATGGATTCGGTAGGTGGAGAGAAAGAAAAATTAGTTTTTTAATGAATATTTATGTTGGGTTGGACCGTTTGGTTATGAATGAGAATAGTGTAACGATCAAACACTCCAATTACTCCAAAATGTAGATGATAAGCTTGCAAATGTTAGTATTAGAATAATAATTTTATCATAAGTTACTATCAACATCGTCATACTGTTATAAAGTTGGTTGTGTGCCGACAGAAAATCAATATGAAATAATTTTGTAAAATACTAATTAACTTTTAAAAGTATTTCAATCAGGTAAATCTAGACTTAAAAGTATTTTAATTAGGTCACTCGGTTTTTATATTTTATATACATTAAAAGTCTTAACATATTTTTTTAGCATGTTATACTTTTTGTTTAATTAAAATATTTTTTCTATCTTTTGATACTAATATTTAACGTTGATTTAAATTTTAGACATTTTTTTATAATCAACTTGTTTTTTTTATTTTTTAATATAATTTTATATATTAAAAATTCTAACCCACGTGTCTTCTCCACTGTTACTTTCTTGACATAAGAGAATTTAATGATTACTCGATTTGATAATTTGAAAAAAATATACATGAGTGACTAAATAAAAAAATTAAAATTTAATTATTATTACGTGGCATTTTCCCAATAATTATCGTTAATCTACCATGAGGATTTTTGTCTGAAAAGATAGGTAGCAATATCACTATGCATCTTTTCGTCATGAAATAACTTCATAAATTTCATGGCTAAGCTAATGTTGTGACTAATTAATCTTTTATGTAGCAAAATTATAAAAATATTTTAAATAAAAATTCTTCTGTTACCAAGTTTTGTAAAGCGTCCTACCATTGTAACTCAAAGTGTTTCTTTCCTCTAAACTTACTCAACTCTAATTATATATTTCAATCTTATATAATATTCTTATGAATGTTAACCTTTTGAAATAAGAAAGAAACGTAAAACGTACATGAGAATTCAACTTGAATTGAATAATTATAAACCTGGTTAGTTTTTTGGTGTATTTTTTATACTATTACATCCTCTAGAGAATAATCACCAGATAGTAATCAAGATTCATATATGTTTTATTTTCTCAATCATTTAATTGTTTTAAAGATGACATTCATAAATAAATTATACAAGACTAGAATATGTGATAAAAAATAAATGATTTAAAAAAAAATAAAAAAATATTTTGAGTTATTTTAGTGGAACAAGCGGAAAAGTTGATTACTAATTTACTATCGTCACCTTGTCTTGAACACCCAATTTTGATCATCTCAGACCACCATTGAGTAGCCATCTTTTAAGAACTTTTGGGATGATTGAACATGTCAACTTGTTCAAAAGTTCAAACCTGCTCAGAAAACCACGTGTCGTTGGTTTCTTCCGGCCATTGACTTGTTAGAAGATCGACCACAATTCCAAAAAGTATAGCGCAAGATCCAAACATTTAATCTGCGACATAGTTAGACTGATAGACTCTAATACCATATCAAACGAGGAAAACATAATTATATCTTATTGAATAATAACAAATTACAAATATTGAAGATTTATTTTTTTTTTAATTTAGCAAACTACTTAGCGTGTGAGTTTTACTAGATTACAAACCTAAGGGACCAAACTCTATGATCATGTCAAGCAGGCTTTACCTCGACGAATATGCATTTGGGGATGAGATCAAAATCGTACCAAAAAATACCGATACTAAACCGAAATATACCGATACCGGAATTAAGTAAAAGTGTGAAACGAATACCGTATTGATTTTGTCGGTTTGGTGCCCATAGATACCGGTACCATTGAATATACCGAAACCAAAGGTATCTAATATCAAAAACCTAAAAAGGTAAATACCCGATTATGTTCGATCACGGTGTAATATTTTACGTGTATAAAATTTGATTGTCGCTCTACACATTGGCGCCTTGCGTTTGTTGTCGTCCGAAAACTCAACGTCTCCGGCAAATTGGGCCTACTCAACAGTTGAATATGAAGGTAACTTTCACGCAATCTGAGATTTCATCGTGATTGAATAGTAATTTTAGTTATGTTTGTTGATACTGTTTTCGGTGATTCACATGCTTGAACGAAGTGTATGTTCTATTGGCGATTCTGATTTCAAAATTGAAATTCATCTACGTGTAGACGTGGATTCAAGCTCGTCCTACATGTCTGTTTTAGTTCTGTCTCAAGGATTGAACTATAATGAAATGCATTGTTGGTGATATCTAGGGTTTGGACTTGCAACTTAGAGATTGTTGGAGATCTTCGAATTGATGTCAAAATGTTGTCCTTTCTGTTCCAAACGAATGACATAGATTTTGATTTTTGAGTTCAATTGAATATTTAGCATTTCTCACAAAGATTCAACAAATTTGGCATGAGAATTGCAAGGTTTTGTCACCAGATGTTTTTAATCCTTACAAATAGTGGAGGATATTGATTTAGATCACCTAGTTTGTTTATTTTATATTTGCTGATAGATTTTTTTTACAACAGTTAACTCTACACCCTCTAAATATACTCATAAATTGTTATCATAAGACTTGACTACACTCTAGAATCATTGAGACAAAAGCCTTTTTGCTATTTGTTGGCAGTTTTAACAGTTTTCTAGCTAGTGTTGCAACTTTATCAAGATCACAAAGATAATATATTCATTTATATACCTCATAGCGGAAAAGACATGGATGTACCCCACAAGTGCACATAGGTAAAACAAAATAGAGAATTATTAGGTAATTAATTTGTATAGCATGCTTGGCTGCTGTATATTAAACTACTAAGGATATGCTAATAAACTGACGACAAAAGTTATAAGATTATTATTTGTAGGTTTCATATAGGTACTATCATTATATGGTTCTACTGCTGTCCAGATATAAAATTATAACCGGACCGGCTGCACAATTCTTATGAATGTTCTTTGGCTCCATATACCCCCTGTTGTGACATTGGTAAAATGTTTGGACATACTTCTTAGAAAGTTAATGTAGCCTATCTGTATATTTGCTAAAGTTTTCTTTTTTATATTTTGGAAATTTGAGTTAATATGATTTTTATAAATGCTACAAGTTCTATCCACTGGGTTTGACTATCTTACCAAATCAATATATTGTTTAGTTAGACATTTACTTTGATATAAGAGCTAGACGATAACTCAAATATCTACAATGCCCTTTTAAAGATACAGTAGAATCTTGTGGAATCTAATAAGCATACTTCATATTTTTAGTGGTTGCTAAATGATAGAATCATCACATATATTTTCCTAGGATGGAGGAAGTATATACTCTTCTGGGGAAGGAGGACTTAGAGTAATTTTAAGATAGCTTGACTCTTGTCAAGTTGATGGAGAACAATATATTTCATATAGAATGACTCCGATCATAAGCTGCACTTGTAGCATTAAATTTTTACAGTCTTTGATGTATAGAGGTATTGATGTATAGAGGTATTGATGTATAGTTTGTTGTTTGTCCAAGATGCATGTATATTGCTATCATAATTGTTGTTGATGCCTACAAAATCAGCATCATGAGAAAAGGAATTGTGCAGATAAAGATGAAGAGTTTATAAACTCACATAGATAGTAATACATGCTGAACATTTTCAGTTATGAATGGTAAGCAAATAGGAGTCTATTCTCAATATGTGGCTCGATCCTAGAGTATTATATTTTTAGGTATGGCATGATCACTTCTATGTGAATAATTCCTTCAACAAAGAAAGGTCATTGTTTGATGTTTATATTTGTTTCAACAACATAACAAATCGTTTTTTTATGTAATGACCCATTTGGTTTTGTTAGAAATAGGTATGGTATTGCTATTGTTCTTGCAACTACAATAGAAACTGGTAAGGTTCCTCCTATGTGAGTTAAAGGTCATGTGTCGGAGTCATGCAAGCAACCTCTTGGCCCTATAGAGAATAGTTACAAAGACTCTCATCCCTAGATGGCTAGATGCACCAAGGTCCCTTTTGAAGATGTAAGGGTGATATGGGGAAATTATGAGAAAACATTAAAGCCTTGAGCAACCATGTTAGTAAAAAGGCGGTAAGTTAAACTAGGAGAAGAAGACAAATCAGACAAACATATAGTCGTATATATTATACTCACGTACGATATTAACTCAAGTGAAGTTTTACAACAAGATTGTTTATGGTCTACACATGACTCTTGATAGAAGAACTATATCCCGTTTGATCATCATGATATTTGTCCCATAACATAACCCCTCCATATTTTGCTGAACCTTTGATTGCTGGAAGCACTTTAGAAGTAAGGTCACCAACAGGGATGTATCCGCTTCCAGCAGCTGTAGGTGATGCTGGTAGCCCTAAGAAAATCTTGGTTGCTGGTATCTCAGTAGTCCACTGCTTCCAAGCATCTTTAAGATTGGTGATACCTCCAGAGTACTGACAAGGAGGGTTGTTATAGAACTGAACCCAAACATAGTCAAATAGACCTGTTTTAAGGGCAGTTCCAATATATGCATCTGGGAAAGGACACTGGGGAGCTGCTGTCAAGTATACCTTCTTTCCTTGACTGCTGTATTTAGAAAGATACCTTGCCAGGTCATCCCAGTGTTGAGTGGTTCCGCCTTCGATATCAAAATCGATTCCATCCAAAACAGCTTCACCAAGTGGACGGGTGGATGATTTGCCACCTAAGAAGTTATTCCAGAGGTAAGTGGCAATCTGTTTGGCGTCCGCGGCAGAGGTGAGATAGTAGCTCCCAGCTGCTCCTCCGAGAGTGAGCATCACCTTGATTCCTTTAGCCTGACATGATTTAATGTCGGTCGTTAATTTGGTGCAACCATTGCTGTATGGATCACAGTGACCTGCAAGATTAATCATTGGTGTCTGGCCATTTCCAAACATTGCTAGAAATGCAAGGTTGACAAACTTATAGTTCCCTGTTGAGCACGTATCAGCCAAGGTGCCTTCACCCCCGTTTTGACCCCAGTAGATGGCAATGCCTCCAGCATTGATACCCACAGCCAGTAGCATGATCCATAAAGAGAATAATATAAATTGGTTTGCCATTTAAAGCAGAGTATGTATCTTACTTGAGGTGATTGAAGAAAGTAATGATATGTTCAAGTGATTGAGATTTTTCATTTATATAGTGAAGGGATGGGCCTATTGGCCTGCTTCCAGTTTTAGAATGTTTTATTAATGAAGTTTCACCTTGGAGGGCACTCTGCTGAATCGTCTTTTAACATATACCGGATTAGTCTGCTGAATCATCTTTTAACATATGTCGGATTAGTTAATATCAATGGAAAAATTCTTCCTGACACTCAGTTTTGTCATCTTTCATGTCTTGTCGTTTCTTGTTATATGCTAAATAAAACTTAGGTCCATCTTATATTTTGGGTGTCAAAACCGATTTGTCTCATTGCTATTGTCACTGAGTTGTATTCTTTTAAACTAATTCTGGTATATTACTTCAAAAAAAAGTGTATAGAATGCTATCCTGTTTTATACGACATTAATCACGGCATCTGTTTCATGAAAGGAGGACCTATGTTGTTCTCTGGTATACCTGTAATCTTCTTGTTTTTTGTAGAGTAAAATACTAATTTGTTACCTTTGTGTTCATACACCTTCAGAAAAAAATAATCTGCTACTTCAGTTCATCGATTTTAAAAATAATTGAACGTCTTTTCGTGCAAAGATGTCACTATCTTGTAATTCATTGTAACTTTTGTGACTCATACAACTTTCTATTTTAAGTGTATATGTTAACAATGTTTTGCTGCTAAGATGTCACATAACTCTCTCCTCTCTATGTTTCAGATTTTAGGGGGCAATCTTCTGGGAAGTTAATCACCACCATAAGTCAGAGACTAATTCTATTAATGACATAAGGCTATGCACAAATGTGATTGGCAGTATATGTATTTTGGTGCTCTTTATCCAAAAAGATTGTTTATATGAATCATAACACTATGATGCCTGTTGGTTTAACTTTCTAGAAAGTAATTTGAAACTCCCCTCAAATGTTGTTCACTTGTTCCTAGAATATTACGTTTGACCATGGTTTGATCTATCTTACCTTTCTAGCTTTTATTAACATTGTTTCACTAAGTTTATTTATTAGTCCAGTGGCATGAAACTATGAAAGGTCTCCATGCAGAAAAGTGAAAACAGCGATCCCAGTTCAATATTTCCAACTATAGCTCCACTTAGTGATCTTATTAGGTTGTCATTATGTATTTAATTTTCAACTTGTATTTAAAGGTTTATTTGCAGATTGATTATGCCAAATAGTATATTTATGATTACCATGTGTGTTGATTTTAGATGTTTGAAGTTGTGTTTTCCATCTGAGCAAAAGAGTGGTAGTACTTCAAAATTTAGATTCGTGCAGCAATTTACATTCTACATATGATCTATCTTGGAAGCACTTTGAGTGATTTACTAATAGAATCTGTAGCATTTTCAAAGTTGTTATTGAGACAATTATGTATATTTCTTAAAGGCAGTACCATATCCAGCTTGATACTGTAGAATTTGTAATTTTTAAAAAGTCCAATATCATAGAGCTCTCTCAATTGAATCCTCTTTTAAGTCATCAGGGTGGACATGTGATTACACAAACAAACAAGTTTCTGACCATTTGCTTAAGTTTCTGACAAGTAAAGTTGTAGAACAAGATTGTTTACGGTCTACACATGACTCTTGATAGAAGAACTATATCCAGTTTGATCATCATGATACTTATCTCATAACATAACCCCTCCATATTTTGCAGAGCCTTTGATTGCTGGAAGCACTTTAGAAGTAAGGTCACCAACAGGTATGTATCCGCTTCCAGCAGCTGTAGGTGATGCTGGTAGCCCTAAGAAAATCTTGGTTGCTGGTATCTTAGTTGTCCACTTCTTCCAAGCATCTTTAAGATTGGTGATACCTCCAGAGTATTGACAAGGCTGGTTGTTATAGAACTGAACCCAATATATGCATCTGGGAAAGGACACTGCGGAGCGGCGGTCAGGTATACCTTTTTTCCATGACTGCTGTATTTAGAAAGATACCTTGCCAGGTCATCCCAGTGCTGGGTGGTTCCACCTTCAATATCAAAATCAATTCCATCCAAAACAGCTTTACCAAGTGGACGGGTGGATGATTTGCCACCTAAGAAGTTATTCCAGAGGTAAGTGGCAACTTGTTTGGCATCTGCGGCAGAGGTGAGGTAGTAGCTCCCAATTGCTCCCCCGAGACTAAGCATCACCTTATTCCTTTAGCTTGACATGATTTAATGTCGGTTGTTAAATTGGTGCAACCATTGCTGTATGGATCACAGTGACCTGCAAGATTTATCATTGGTGTCTGGCCATTTCCAAACGTTGCTAGAAACGCAAGGTTGACAAACTTGTAGTTCCCCGTTGAGCACGCTTCAGCCAAGGTGCCCTCACCCCCATTTTGACCTCAGTAGATGGCAATACCACCAGCGTTGACAGCCACTGCTAGTAGCATGATCCATAAAGAGAATAATGTTAGTTTGTTTGCCATTTTAAGCCAAGTATGTGTTTTACTTGAAATGACTGAAGAATGTAATGGTGTGTTTAAGTAATTGAGATTTCTTATTTATATAGTGGAGGGATGGACCTATTGGCATGCTTACAATTTTAGAATATTGTAAAGAAAAATCACCTTGGAGGGCACTCTGCTAAATTGTCTTTTAAATGATGCTGGATTCGTTAACATCGATGGAAAATCTTTTGTCATTCAGGTTTGTCATCTCTTGCCTCGTCTATGTCTTGTTATCTGCTACATAAAACTTTGCTCCATCTCAATCTAGGGTGCAAACAGAATTGTCTCTTTATTGTCACTGAGCTGTGTTCTTCAAAACTAGTTCGGGTACATTACTTCAAAAAAAATCTTAGAATGCTATGCTGCTCTATATGACATTAGTCACTACATCTGTTTTATGAAATGAGGATCTATGTTGTTGTGAACTTGTGTGCCATGCCCATAATCTTCCTTTTTTGTATAGTAAAATACTAATTTGTTACTGTTGTGTTCATTCAGAAAAACCTTGATTTGCTACTTTACTTCATTCATTTTAAAAATAATCTAACTTTTTATGATGCAAAGATCACTCTCTTCTATTTCGTCGCGACCCTTGTGACTCATACACTTTCTTTTATGCAGATTGAGTATTCCAAAGAATATTATTTACTGTTAACATGCGTGCTGGCTTCACACGTTTGAAGTTATGTTTTCCATCCGAGAGAGAACAATAATGGTAATACAAAATCTAGACCATGCAGGAATCTACATATGAACTATTCTGGAAGCACAGCGGGTGATATATTAATCAGATTTGTTGCACACAATGTTTGGACATATTGATAACTCATAAATTTTGTTCACTCGTTTTTTATGTCGTTCCTTAGACCTTTATATATCGCACTATATCCAGATTGATACTGTAGAACTTGTAATTTCAAGCAGATCTCATAGAGTTCACTCCATTGAATCCTCTCTTTTAAGTCATCATGGGTGGACAGGGCTCATACAAACAAACACGTCTGTAACTGTTCCATAGGTTTTTCATTTGTTTTCGTCTTTAATTCGTTAATTTTCTTTTGCATAAAAGTTAGGGTCATGTTACAATGAGCAATCTTGTTTGTGGGTCCTTAAACGAAAATACTAAATTATTGCCTGTCACTTATTTGTCTGTTACATAAATGCCACTTTGTGACCTCTGAATCTAAAGCATCCAAAAGATTTTATCTCTATGCTATCGTCACTGACATAGATTTTGTACAAATGAGTTCATATATATTATTTTAATGGCTACAAGGGTCAAGTTTTATAAAATGGAAAGTTCGTTTTAATGTTGGTAACCTTAAATTAGAAATGTTGAAATATTGACTGCTTTTATGGCCTATAAGATGTTGGTTACCTAAATTAGAAATTAGACCAAAGCTGGATATGATGCTGCCTTTTCCTGAAAATGCAATTAGTCTTTAGTTTTGGTAAACTTTTCTTGAGAATGCTATATTGTTCCATATGACATTCACTGTATTCCTGTAGTAAAACCTGCATATCCGTAATCTTTTATTGTACAATAATAAAATAAATTGTATGAGGGTAATTATATCTCAGATTTTGAATATTTCAATCCACTAATTTGATTCAGCGGTTCTTCTCATTCAGAAAAAATAGAGAACCTGTTATTTCGTCTAAAATGTCACTAATTAACGTAACTTGTTTACTTAGATACCGCACTGTTCAAAGCTATGCATGCATTTTGATTACTTCTCAATGACGGGGAATTTGATCTTAGTATTATGTGGTTTGAAATCCCTAACCAAATGTTAACCTTGGAGTATCGAATTTTATGCTAGAATTTTGATCTTTTGTTTTAATGTAGTTTCAGCTTTATGTTATGACAGACAATGAAGTTTCTTTGTTTTTGCATCCTTGTGATGATTAAGAAAATGTTAGCACAAGAAGATGAAAAAACAATCACGTAAGTGTATATTATACTCACATATAGGATTTACACATGTAAAGTTTAACAATCATAATTTTTACATGCTAGACATCGCTCTTGATGGATGAACTATATCCAGTTTGATCATCATGATACTTATCCCATAACATAACTCCTCCATATTTTGCAGAACCTTTGATAGCTGGAAGCACTTGAGAAGTAAGGTCACCAACCGGAATGTATCCACTTCCGGCAGCTGTAGGTGATGCTGGTAGCCCCAAGAAAATCTTGGTTGCTGGTATCTCGGTAGTCCACTGCTTCCAAGCATCTTCAAGATTGGTGATGCCTCCAGAATACTGACAAGGAGGGTTGTTATAGAACTGAACCCAAACGTAGTCAAATAGACCTGTTTTAAGGGCAGTTCCAATATATGCATCTGGGAAAGGACATTGGGGAGCTGCCGTCAAGTATACCTTCTTTCCTTGACTGCTGTATTCAGAAAGATACCTTGCCAGGTCATCCCAGTGTTGCGTGGTTCCTCCTTCGATATCAAAATCGATTCCATCTAGAACAGCTTTGCCAAGTGGACGGGTGGATGATTGGCCACCTAAGAAGTTATTCCAGAGGTAAGTAGCAACTTGTTTGGCGTCTGCAGCAGAGGTGAGATAGTAGCTCCCGGCTGCTCCTCCCAGAGTGAGCATCACCTTGATTCCTTTAGCTTGACATGATTTAATGTCGGTTGTTAAATTGGTGCAGCCATTGCTGTATGGATCACAGTGACCTGCAAGATTGATCATGGGGGTCTGACCATTTCCAAACGTTGCTAGAAATGCAAGGTTGACAAACTTATAGTTCCCCGTCGAGCACGTCTCAGCCAAGGTGCCCTCACCTCCATTTTGACCCCAATAGATAGCAATGCCACCAGCATTGGTACCCACTGCTAGTAACAGCATCATTGAAGAGAATAACGCTAATCGGTATGACATTTTCAGCCAAGTATGTATCTTACCTCAAGTAACTATTGAAACTTGAAAGTAATGTACTAATGATGTGTTCCAAGTGCTTGAGAAGTTTGGTTTATATAGTAAATGGAGATTGATCTACTGGCATGCTTCCAATTTAGGGGTATTTTTAATAAAGCAAGCACCTTGGAAGGCATTCCGTGAACACCGGATCGATTAAAATCTTTGGAAGCTTCTTCCTTTGTCATCTGTTTTGTCTGTTTCTTATTTTCTGCTACATTAAAGTTTGGTCAATCTTGTAAACAAAACTAGTGTTTTGTTTCTTAATGTATCAGACAAATTTATCTCTATCCTAGTGCTATTAACATGTGTTCTTACAATCTAATTCAGGCATATGTTTCATTCTCATAGAGTCATAGCTCTTTACCAACTGTTGGAGATTATGATCAAGAAGTTTGTTCTGATGCGGTATATTTGACCTATTTCAGAAATGCAACTCTTTAAGTGTTTTCTGTGTTCACTAGCTATATCCCGTTCATCAATGGTGGACCTAGATTTAGTTTTCTTTTGTAGTGTAACAAAAATATTTATCGTAACGTGTCTACAAAATCTTCTGTTTTGGTAAATTCGTAATGCATGCCTGACATAAGCAACTTCTCTAACCTGCTGCCTCAATTTAGCTCTAGATTCAGTTTTTCAACTTCTGTATGGAGACTATATACATTAAGTTTGTCCAACACAATTTTTGTGTTGTTTAACTTGATCACCATGTGTGTTGGTTTTGTACCCATAAGACTTTAAGTATTTCAAGTGCTTGGTAAAATTAAGAAGACAACTTTCTGAACCTTCAATAAGATATCAAGATTGCATGTAAAATCTTGTGATTTTACTCCAAAATATAATAAGTAGTTGTCCAAACATCATATAGGCCTAGGCTTGGATGAGTTGGTTTTGTTCGTATTCATTCATTAAGTTTTAACCAAAAAATAAACCAACATGAACCACATAAACAAACGTATTCTCTCATTTGTGTTCGTGCCTTAAGAGAATGAATTTGACTGTGATCATTTATGTTCACTACTATGCTAAACACAAACCAATATGAACACAAATGAACATTCATAAATTTATAAAAGAAATCTGAGAGTTTTAAACCTAAGTGTCAATATATGGGCCAACACAGCAGCCTGACATTGATACGTTATTTGAACAAACCAATACTCATCCATTATTTGAACAAATGGCCATAAACAAATTTCCCATCAAATGATTCATTTAATTTAACGCTAGGCTTGTTTAGATCCTATATGGGCCAACACAGCAGCCTGACATCGATACGTTGATCAAAGACAGTAGCAAAGAAACAAACATGACAGTCTGCAAGTCAACCTTCGGTTTTTTTTGTTATAAGTAACCATCCATGACTACTTGAGTAGTTGGTCTATTTGAAAATAATGAATTCTTCATAGTGTGATATTGTGCTGCGTCTAAGAAGGATGTATGATGGCCTAAACAATCAGTTCAAGTCGTCGGCATACGAGTGAACTATGCTTAAGAGTAATTATTAATATGTGCAGACCTTCTGTGCTAGTAGGCATAATCATTCTGCATGTAAACCTTCAGACAGAACCTGAAAAACTTACAGAGCTATAAGGTTTCAAGCAGTTATAAATACGATATTCGTGGGTGTGGATGTAGTCTAAACGGGTTGGTTCAGTATAGGGTTAAATCCGAAACACATTTAGCTAAATGGGTGTGTTTGGTTTGACGGGTTGACCTTTTTAACTCATTTCGTTTGTATTTTGATACAAGTACCCAATCAACCTGTCTTAATACCTATATTTTAAGAAATTAGTAATATAAAAACGAGCTTCATGTTTTTATAGTTTAAACATAACTGTATATGTGCATGTATATGTTTGGTTGTTACTTTGCAAGTTTAAAGTAATTATGTGTAAAAGATATTTAGAAAAAATAAAATTTTAGGTTAAACGTCATGTATGTGTCAACTTGTGAAAACTCTTCTTGCATTCTAGTTCATGTGTTTGACAAAATTCTCGTGTTCATGTCGGGTTCAACCCACCAATGCGTGAACATGACCCATTTAACACCTCTATATACTGACAAATGAATTTACATATTTGTTTAGTACCCTAGATTAAGAACCCATAAGTTGGTTCTCTTTGAAATGGACATAAACTTTTATGCAGAAGACACCTAGAAAGGACAAACATAACAAACCTAATTGACAAGCACAAACTACTCAAATTCTTCATCAGCTAAAAGAGGGTTCAACAAAGTCCCATACAAGATGCTACTTTCTCTAAATCACTACAAAATTAGAATCATGCTAATAGGATAATCCCATGGCTATATAAACCAAACCTCTTAAACACTTAAAACACACCATTATTTCCTACATCCACCTCAAGTAAGACACTTAATCAGTCGAAAATGGTATACCGATTAGCATTATTATCTTCAATGATACTGCTACTAGCGGTGGGCACGAATGCTGGAGGCATTGCTATCTACTGGGGTCAAAACGGGGGCGAGGGCACCTTGGCTGAAACGTGCTCGACGGGGAACTACAAGTTTGTCAACCTTGCGTTTCTAGCAACGTTTGGAAACGGCCAGACACCAATGATTAATCTTGCAGGTCATTGTGACCCATATAGCAATGGCTGCACGAATTTAACAACCGACATTAAATCATGTCAAGCTAAAGGAATCAAGGTGATGCTCACACTTGGAGGAGCATCCGGTAGCTACTACCTCGCCTCTACGGCAGACGCCAAACAAGTTGCCACTTACCTCTGGAATAACTTCTTAGGTGGCAAATCATCCACGCGTCCACTTGGTGAAGCCGTTTTAGATGGAATTGATTTTGATATCGAAGGAGGAACCACCCAACACTGGGACGACTTAGCAAGGTATCTTTCTGAATACAACGGTCAAGGAAAGAAGGTATACTTAACAGCGGCTCCCCAGTGTCCTTTCCCAGATGCGTATATTGGAACCGCGCTTAAAACAGGTCTATTTGACTACGTTTGGGTTCAGTTCTATAACAACCCTCCTTGTCAGTATTCAGGAGGTATCACCAATCTTAAAGATGCTTGGAAGCAGTGGACTACTCAGATACCGGCAACTAAGATTTTCTTGGGGCTTCCTGCATCACCTGCGGCCGCTGGAACTGGATACATTCCTGTTGGTGACCTTACTTCCCAAGTGCTTCCATCAATCAAAGGTTCCGCAAAATATGGAGGCGTTATGTTGTGGGATAAGTATTATGATGATCAAAGCGGATATAGTTCTTCCATCAAGAGCCATGTCTAGACTGTAAAAATCTGGTTGTAAAATTTCATAGTTTTCACTTGTATCTCACCTTATGAGAGTAGGTATGTTTGATTCGTCGTCTTTTCATACTTTGATTGATCGTTGATTCGATTAATTATGTCAAATGTCTTATGATTCCTAAAGTTTATCTTTGGTACAAACTCAACTTTCATATAGTTTCTCAAGACCGAGTGTGGGACGGAGCATATGCTCATGACCTAGTATGTTTTGCTAAGCATGTGTTCTTTGGTTACTGATATTGTCCTAAGATGTATGCAAACATGTTACACATGTTCTAGTTTATTCATTGTCAACGCATTACATTTGTCTCTGAAATGACATGTTGCAGCCTAAACATCTTAAATTCT
This sequence comes from Flaveria bidentis, assembly GCA_018326385.1. Classification (NCBI taxonomy): domain Eukaryota; kingdom Viridiplantae; phylum Streptophyta; class Magnoliopsida; order Asterales; family Asteraceae; genus Flaveria; species Flaveria bidentis. The sequence goes on along the minus strand of BJCM01083569.1, from coordinate 5,925 downwards.
TTTGGTCAAACAACAATCTTATAACAACTTGTATCTTTTTTTGTATGTTTTTTTGTAATCTGCTGTATAAATTTATGCAATAGTCACAGGCGTGTTCTTACTAAATTAGTTAGATATTAGATTGAGGGCTTATTAAGATCCTTTAGTCTTGTTTGAACAAACTTACCTTAGGCCTGAAAAATCATCTATAGTTCAGAAATAATTGAACCTTTTGTTGTTAATATGTCACCATCTCATAATCCAATGTAACTTTGTTGTGTGTAACTTTCTTGTCGATGTTAATTGGGCATGTGTGCATTTTGATTTTATCTCAGTAGTGGGAAATTTATTCTTACTATTATTATGTGGTTTGTAATCTCCAATGTAATTGTGTTTTGGATTATATAATTTTTGGCACAAGTTTGGACTTTTCCATTAACTATTTTTTCTTAATTGTAGTTTTATTTAAGGTTTTGTTTTGAACGGTCCTAATTTACTCCTACCTTACTTCAAATTAAATCTACTTTGCATGCTCAAATGAGGTTTGAACTCACTACCTTAATTGTAGTTTTATCTTGAGTTAATTATCGAGGATATTTGGCCGTAAAGCCCATTCACTTCATGTGGACGTTACAACGCCCACTTTATCCTCTGTCACTTCACCTTACTCGCTACACCAAGAAAATGGTATCATCCTTTCCATAAGCTTTCTCGAGAGCAAGTAGCTAGAAGATGCTCGTGGTTGGAATTCGATCAAGCAAGATAACCGTGTGAATAGATTGAAATTATTTCTCGAGATAAAGAGTGAAAATCGATCAATAAAGAAAGCGAACTAAAACAAGTTTGATATTAAACGGCTTATTGTATTTCTAGCAAGTCATTCTAACCCTTTAGGCGTTCGTAGTAGACGTTTTTTACGAGCTAAGCTCAAATGGATCGAACTGAAATGGATTTATACTATTTCCTCTATTTAAAATATTATGGATAATAAACACTTTAATTATTTATATAAAATGGATTATATTTATGTTGATAATTCCAATATTTCAAATATTTGGATGTCTTTCCGCTCCTTTTAGATGGCTTTCGACTCCTTTTGTCATGGTGTATTATTAGCTACTTCTTTTTATTTAACCTTCCTCGAGATAAAGAGAAAAGGTAAAAATAAAAATAATGGCCCTTCTAAAATTGTTTTCGGGTAATAGAAAAATAAACTTAAATAAACCTATTCAATTATTTTACTAGATTCTTATATAATTAGTTTCTGAAGACAAACGTATAAACTTTAATATATATTTGCCAGCATACTTTTACAATGATAAATATAAAAAAAAAATTAGGACATATAGCATCATTACATTTCTTCTCACACAAACTTTTTTGTTTATCTCTCGTATTAAATAATTATATTAATCACTAATAATATTATTTATTTATTTATTTTTCTTTTAGATTTACAGTAGTTTTTATTAATTAAAATAATATGTCTTTATTAATGTTATTTCTAAAGAAAATATTTTTAAAGTAAATTATATATTTTAAAACTGGTATTTTTAAAAAGTAAACTTTTTATAAATAAAAAATAATTAAAACTGCCAGTTATAATAGTGAAATTATTAAAGATGATAGTTTTTTTCTAAAACGGTTTATTTTGAAACAAAATGTTTAATTTTTTTGGAAAAAATAAAAAAAATTTAAAAGTTGGCATCATTATTTTATTAGTTATAGTTCTTAATCTCTATACTAATAAATAAAAATAAATTTGCACACGGGTCATCATTCTAGGCTATTTAATAGTTGATTTTCCCGTCTCTCTCTCCTCTTAAATAATAATAAATATAAGAAAGAAATAATTAAACTTCAAACGTCAAATAAATTTTCTTTAGTTAATAATTATCTATAATTAAAATTTTAAATATGTTAACTTCAAATTTTCAAATATGTGTAACATATATGTTTATTCAATACATATAATACCCAATGTTTAAGACATAACTTCGTATATTATTAAAGATGTAACTGTTTTTATTACTTATATTTCTTAATTATACATAATGTCAAGCATATTTTATCTTATAATATTGTTTTATAATTAATAAAATTTTATTATATTTAATATTTTATTATTCAATTCGTTTAATAAATGAGTATATTAAATTAGTTTTAATAATAAAATACAAAAAATGTGGATATAAACTCGAGATTTTTAAAGGTGCAATATGAGAATCATTTGAAAAATATTTATGTTTATTACCATACAAAACGACTAAATGGCTTGGAATCCAACTACACATCCAACCATATACATAACATAAACACCAATTACAACTGCCACGCCTAAGTTGTTCACCTTCTTCTTATTTTATTTATCTTTAAATTCATTGATCGACACATCACCATCTTTGATCATTCGGGTTATTTTTATATGGATTAAATTACATACGTATATCATTACATAACTAGTTTTATGTAAAAAACTAAGAAATCATATAAACATTTTCAGGGACTGTTTGATAACTTTTGAATAATTAAATGTTGTATCAATAAGAGGTCTGAATCATTAAGTGCTGAATTATTAAGATGTTTGAACCATTACGAGCTAGTATATCATTTAACTATTCAAATGCAAATATCTGACCAATTTAGATATGAGATATGCACTATTCAACATTTGACCTCTTAGTCATTCAGCATTAGTATAATGCTTAACCATTCAGAGACAAATGTTTGAACCATTCAGATATTTGTTCGCAAATTTAAATCATTAAATACTGAACCATTCAAACATTTGAACCAAGGATGATTAATAAGCTTCCAATAGCCTCACAATTGTTTATGAGACCCTTTATTAATGATGCTCGAATGCATCACAATTTAAAAGCAAACATCATTATGTTGAGAAATGCACAAATCACATAACTGTTTCTAGATAGTTTTCAATATGTGTTTCTTTAGTTAACTACTTTATAATATTAGATAAAAACAACAAATCTAAAAGAAATTTTATTTCACTCTCGGCACTTATTTTTTCTCTTCTTTCTTCCACATAAAAAAATATAAACCAAACACAATTATATCCACAAGTATTATTGATACAAACTATTTGATAACTTATATAAAAATATATATTTTAACAAGGAAGAAATATCGGTAATTTTTATAAAAATTTAGTTAGCAACCCCCACAAAAAACTCTTTGAACATGCACATTACGCTTAAACATCATTCTTACATGTTTTTAACCGTCAATATCATATAGCGGGTTTTAAATCATTTTCCATTTTCAAATTTAAAATCAAAATCAAAATTTTTATTATTAGTTACTTTATAATAAAAAAAGTTGGCTACCCAAACGACCAAACTACATATTATAATTCAATCAAACCCCAAAGTCTCTACCTATAAATACACTCCATTAACCACACAACGCTATAAGCCACTAAACACCCTTAATTAATTACAATTCACATATACACACAATAATCTACTATCTAGCCAATGGCTCTAAAAGCTCAAGAAGTCATGGGTGCAGTCCTGGTCCTAATGGTCATGTTCTGGGGTGGAGCCTGGGCTCAATCAAGCACTTGCATCAACTCACTCATGGGTTTGTCTCCGTGCTTGAACTTTGTCACAGGAAACGCGTCTACGCCTTCACCAACATGTTGCTCACAGCTCGCAACTGTGGTGCAGACACAACCGCGTTGTCTATGCTCATTGCTTAATGGCAATATCCCCAATATTGGTGTCACGATTAACCAGACTCTCGCAGTGACACTACCTGGTGCTTGCATGGTTCAGACTCCTCCAATTTCTTTGTGCAATGGTATGATCTTTTTTTTTTACATAATAACGTTATCAAAAACGAATAAAAATTTATTTATGTCTGATATATACATAATGCTTTATTATTTTCTTGTTATTATTTGTAGGTGTTGCTGATGGACCTACAAATGGACCGGCTAGTGCACCTACAAGTTCAACAGTTTCCCCTACCGGCTCTATTGAGCCGGTGCCTTCAGAGGGAACCCCCGAAGTTGAAGCTCCCACTGCACCATTAACACCAAGTGGGCCTTCAGGTAATGTGCTAAACTAAACTAGAACCAAATTAAATAACAAAAACAATTGAGAACCTGAACCAAACTGGTCTAAACTATTTTCATCAGTCTGCTTACGGTTCAGAACCGGTTCGGTCCCAAACCAGATCATGGACCGAGAACAACTTGTTTTTTTTTATTTGAAAGATAAATATAAATTAGAAATAATATTTTCAAACTGACCCATGAGGTTCCGTTTTTGAACCAATCCAAACATAACCAAGAACTAGAGGTGTTTGTCGGTTCGGGTTTCTATATCCCCAATTATGTCTTTTCTGTTTGAATTGAAACCCGAACCGAAAACAAAATAACTAGTTTTGTTAAGTTTATGGATCAAATCTCGCTTCAAATTTGCAGGATCAGGATCTGGATCAAAAGTAACACCATCAACAAATAATAACGCATCAGATGGAAGCAAATTTGGAGCACCAACTTACCTTCTACTTTTCGCTTTTATCATTGGAATGAAAATATGAGATTGTTGAAGAGCTTGTTGGTGGTTTCTTTTTGTTTTTCATTGCACAAATTTGCTTCATTTAATTTGTTTCCACGTGTGTTTAGATTTTTTTTGTTTTTTTTTTGGTGTTCTGTGTTCTATTTGTAATGAAATTATGATATTGTTCGTTTATTGTGGAACTTGTTGCTGCTTTCTTTAATTGCATTGTATATATTATTTCATTTATTTTGTTTTCACGTGTTAACATTTTGGATTTATTTTTTCCAAGTTACTGTCTTTTGGCCGATGCAAGCCGCGGTTTATGAGTTCTGTTGGTTAGTAGCATATTAATGGGGTCTACTAAGTTTCTGTCCATTAGAGGATTAGGGTTTTCTTCACTTTGAACTCGCACTCTATAGTGTTTGGATGAGTAAAAAAATACAATTAGCGATAACATTTTTTTTGGACGTGTTTGTCATTGATGCTAGGTCAATTTTTGCTAATCAAATGGGATGATATGTCGATAAACTTATTTACAAATTAAACATGTCAACCCATTTATAATCTAGGTTCATTTAGACCAAACCTAGAGTTTTGTTGTTATGTGTAAGTTTGTGTCATAAATTACCACATCCAACAATAAAATCATTCAATTTGGCTAAAGCCACAAGTTCTAATCCAATAGGACCTCGTGATGTATCATGGGACTTGAATGATCGGCAACATGACAATTTCAACTTCTAACTTACCAATAAGTAGGACGAATATCCTTTCTAGTGGGACACAAAAAGCCTCATCCACATCGACAAATGCCAAACGGGAGCGCGTATTGGCATGAAGGGGATTGGTAGAGCCGGTTACCATCCCCTCCATCTAGACCGGTGATCAGGAAAAACAAAAGACACGAGCCTTTTGTTTCATAATTCATACCATCCACCCTTTGCGCAGTCTCGATGTACCCGCCATCAATGGTCCCATGTCTCGAAACCGAGCGTAGAGATCCGGAAGGACCCATTCTACATATATTATAAATCAATATTGATAAATTATATAATCATTTAACTGGGCTTAGAAGGGTGCAAGCAAGTAAGTTTTTCAAGCCCAATAACCGTTAACGTTTTGATAATTGGGCCTAAATTTAATATGAAACACTATTTGAACGAATCGAACTACCAAAAAACCGCCATTAAACCCTAGGGGTTCAGAAGAAACTCATCACTCATCATCGTGCTGAAAATGGAGGACGATGAACCTATGAACACCACCGAAGATAACAACAAAGAACCATTGGAACCTGAAGTTGCTCCGGCGATCATCTCCGTTCATCCACATCAGCACTCCGTCGCCGTCGCCGTCGGATGTGAGCTCCGTGTATTCGATCTCCGGTAACCTTCATTTATATATATATATATATATA
>BJCM01083568.1:0-21755 GCA_018326385.1 Flaveria bidentis | reverse complement strand
CGGCGCCCCTTGCTCCGGCTTCTCTTCTTGTGCTCCGGTGAAACCTACCGACTTGTGAAGTTGAAAATATATTATATATATTGTGATTTGTTACTTGTGAGATATATTATATATTATAATATTGTGAATTTGTGATATATTATTGTGATATTTATGTGTTGAAATATTTGATTTTTAAAATTTAAAACACTTAATTGTTATTTTTATGTTTAGTTAGTTATGTTTGAAGTATACTAATCTTAACTATATATATAATATATGAAAAATACATATAAAATCTTCAAACTGATTAATCCCGATTAATCCCTAGTCCCCACCTCACCGCCCGACTAGCGCCTAGCGATTTTTACAACACTGCATATAAGACTTGGACTTAGTATAACTAAATATTTTATTTGTTGTTGAAATCTTTGTTGTATTGTAATGACTTATTTGTTTAGTATTATTCAATGAAAAATGACATATAATATTATTTCAACTTATTTAATTCTATGAGCTATGAACAATCGTTTAATATTTGTCTGCTATGATGATTCCGCCGTCGGTCGGGGTGTGACACTCGAGGAGGTCGTGGTGTGACACTCGAGGAGGTCGTTGATCCGTGAAAAGTTAAGACATTAATGAGCAAGGTTCCAACGGGATGCCATGTGAAATGCTACAAGTGTGGATTTTATTCGGGTTAAACCGAGATGACTTTGGATGTGAACTAGATGAGGTTCGGGTGTCCGTTAAAGTAGAGATGGTTCAAGAAGATGATGATCCAACTCTGGTGTGAACAAACATCGATTAAGGGGGTGATTGTTAGATTATTCGAGTTTGTTCGCGGGTCGGGTCGGGTCAAAAGTTAGTTTGTTTTAATTTGACATGTTTATTAATGTTTATTAGAAATAAATAGTGGTTAAAGTAATGGACGTTGTGGCTCCTAGTGTTAGTGGACGTTGTGGCTCCTAGTGTTTTGGCTCCTAGTGTTTTGGCTTTGTTAGTAGGTTATTATTTGGCTCCTACAATTGGAACGAAACACTAACAAAAGGTATTCACGAAGTAGGCCACTTTTTATTATTTTGATTGATTATGGAAGGCGAAGATTTCTGAGGATAGTCTTTTCTATTAGCTTAATGCTTATATTAAATGTAACATATATATCCATGCTGATATGGGATTAGATTCAATCTACAAATATTATAAACAACTTGGATTGATCTTTGAATCGTAAAATACTATCAGATAAATCTATTTCGCGAGTTACTCATGATTGATTTATCGGAGATTTCTTGATGGAGTAGAATTCTCTTTCAAATCGTGATCATCTTCGTGATCGAGAGAGTAACCGTTCCTCTCTAATTTTGTTCTCTGTTTTTCTTGTAGTTATCAATAGAGATCCAAGAAAATCATATTTTCTTTTATTTTGATCGAGACTACCAGAGCCACTCATTTTCTGCACCTTATGTTCCTTTTCTGATATGATTAAAATTGGTTTGAAAGTCCATTTTAATATTACATTAATTATTAACGTAAAAGAATACTAAATAGTCCAACTAAATAATTAAATTAATAAAATAGTAAAAGCCCAAATAACAACTAGAATTACATCGAGCCCGCACTCCCTCGACATTTAACTCGTTTAATCTTTTATGTTATTTTTTCTCAATTAATAAATTAATCCAATATTATAAAATACACATTGATAACACTAAAATTACCAACACTAATGATAGTAGTGTGGAAACAATAGTGAGCAGAAACCCCCAAGAGCTTGGTGTTAGTGGCATGATTTTTTGCTATAAGAAAGGAACATAAAATGTTTCCTAAGTTCTACTATTTATCCTGGTAAGTTATGACTTGATGCACATAGCATGTGGAGTTAATTATGGCTATGTAACTACAAATAATATGATTACTGGAATTCTAGAGTGAGTTAAGAACATTGAAAGCAAGTAAAGGGGTTCATTATTGTCACCATCTTCAAGCTGTACTTTAGTTGTAAGTCCTCTTTCTTAAGTGATAATGATATTACATAGTGAAACAGTGATGCAAAGTGTAAAAGTTGATGATGTTCAATGTAGAAATGTAGAAGGAAGATAAAAACTAAAATGAACCTATTCACTAGTTAAAGCGTTACACCATCATAAACGGGTAGGAAATCCATCCAAAACTTATGCAATCTAAGTTATGGTCTTTAAATACTTTAAAGGAACATAGTAATTGGAAAAGGGTGAGTTTTTGCTAACATTTCAAAGCTTAATACATGCTAATAAAATAGCTTTAATGTGAAAATATTGATTTATATACTGCATGTATTCGCTATTAAGGGGTCTATAGTTGTCGCTAGTACATAAATCTAAACTAGTGTGTCTATATGGTATGTCTAAACTAAAAGTAATGTAATGCAAATAGCTCATGTATGATAAAGTTATATTTTATGAAGCTATTAAAATGTGATGTATCACAAGTGGCCAGTCATTGTGCAAGAGTATCAAAAAAATAAATAAAGAGGATTTAGACTGTAATTTTTAAGGAGAATTACATATATTCCCCTCTCCATCTTTGAAATTATATATTTCTTCAAAACACAAGTTTTCAATGCATAAGTACAATGTATTTTATGCATGTTTTGAGAATATATGTAATTTCATAAGTTTAAAAGGGGGTATGTGCAATTGCCTATAATCGAAGATATCTTAAAATTTACTAAGTCTTTTTATTATATTAGTTATAATTTGTCGTCTTAGTTTTTTAAGTATTATACATTTTATGTAATGAAAGTTTATCTGCATCGTTTGAATCAAATAATTTTGATTGATTCTTATAGTGTTTGTAATAGTAACAGTTTTGTAAATATCCCTCATCTATAATCTATCTCCAAAACCATACAAAATATTTAAATTCAATGTATAATATTCGAAGTCATTTCTCTCGATTAAATTTAAAATATTTAAAAGTGAGTTATCTCGATTAAATTCGATATATAATATTCAAAATTATCTTTTGAAATTGGATGTCACACTACAATTCAGTATTCAAAAGAATGGTTCTTGTTTTCACATTACAATATTCAGTCCAACGTAACATTTTAAATATACCACCCATCTTTTCCAACCTATAAATTTCCTATGAATTTCATTAATTTAACTTCAAACCTAAAAGTCAAAAAGTTTCGTTCATATCAAATCCTACCAAAAAATATATCATAAGTGTTTTTTTCTTTTTTCATAATATTCAGCATTTTGCTTGTTTCACCACATTGAAACCACATGCATAAGTCAACTTAAATGATATTATAAAATAAGGTGAACCACAAATTGATAGCCTTGACTTAAAAATGTTAAAATAGTCAACGCTGCATTACATAATTGTGTGCCCATATAGAGTATAGACCCATGCATAATTAGTCAATCTCACCGTGTAGAATAAGCTAGAATTAAAGAAAATTGCCCCAGCCAACTTGGTATAAGATGCCATCATGTGTAATCACTTGAAAGTAGTAATTAATGAAGATGTTCAAAGGAATATTGCTTCTTTTCATTTTACTTCTTACAACACTGTTCGTTGGAGCCCAATATAATCAATCAGGTACGAAACCATGTATTTTTCGGAAAACAAGTAACCATTTCTATCATTAGTCAGTTTTGGTTCGAACATTCTCTGGATATTATATTAATCTCAATGTACAATATTTGAAGTGTTTTTATTCAATGTTATCAGATATTATTGAACTAATCTCAGTCACAAAATAGTCTTTAAAAATTGGTTAGAAAACAGCAAAGTCTGGTTAAGCAGTCCTAAGTATCTAGCACAAAATAGTTGCTGATTTATGAGACCAAATATTTTTATCGGTAGAAGTTGTAGCCACTCTTTGACTGTCGCAAAATGTGGTCACAATTAGACTAGCCAGAAGAGTATTTTGCAAAAGACTGAAATGACAGTCGCAAATACTCAGTTTTATAGCAATGATGTCGATAAAAAGTTAAAACTATTTTTATTCAAAAGGTTTAGTTATTACCTATATATTGTTTTTGCACTTAATTATGATTAACGTGTCGTAACTTCTTTTTCTAAAAAGGGAGCATATATATGTTTATGGGTCAACCCAACCCGACCTAGTTTGTATACTGCCCAAGCAGCCTGTACGTCTCGCCACATCCACTCTTAATCAACCTCTCTTCCTCTCTCTTCGCAGATTTCATAAGCATAGATTGTGGGATAGCTAAAGGCACAAACAACACTGATAGAATAACAGATATAACCTACGTATCCGATGCTGACTTCATAGACAGTGGTGAAATGCAAAGCATATTGGACGTATACGAATCCCCAGACCCACAGCTTAAAACCCTCACAAGTTTTTCTGAAAATGAAAGAAACTGTTATACCCTTAGACCAAACAAGGGAAAGGGCTACAAGTATCTAATAAGGGCAAGGTTTATGTACGGGAATTATGACTTACTCAACCGACTTCCAGAATTTGATGTCTATCTTGGTCCTAACTATTGGGATACGGTGAAATTCAATTCATCAACGACACCACTTGACATGGAGATCATACATCTGTCATCATCAGATTACATACATGTTTGTCTTTTAAATACAGGTCGTGGAACACCTTTCGTATCAGCCATAGAAGTGCGGCTTCTAGGGAACAACATGTATACACAGACTGATTTCGGATCATTATATACTTTCAAATATGCGGATTTTGGAGGCGCATTTGGAAAAATCAGGTCAACCTTTTACATTGTTTTATCATAAAGTCCAACTATATGCATATCACCACACATATCATGCAAGCCATATGAGGTGTTATACGTGTCGTATGACCTTGTCAGTGGTCATATTACACCTCACACAGCTCTTATAATAATACAGTCTCGTATAACATCTCATACTGTTTGTATGATATGTAATTGGTGTGTGAATAGCAGGCCAGTGATGCGCCTTTAGTCCACCCTACTAACTACTAACTCTATGTCATCGCAATATTTTGTTTCCAGTTCTTAGATATGTAGTAGTTTATATCAAAAATAAGTACTAACCTCACTTTTATTGATTAACAGACTTAGGTATAAACCTGACATGTACGATCGACTATGGAGTTCAACTAGTTTGCCTAATACCAATGTGTCATACACATCAAACAGGATTTCTTCAGATCTTTCTACAATCGCCCGCCCGCCAACAAAGGTCATGAGCACTGCAGTCACATCAACAGACCCAACAAATACAATTAACATAGTGTGGAATGCACGTAATACCAGTGATAAGTTTTTCATGTACTTGCACTTCGCTGAAGTTGATATCCTAAAAAGAAACCAGACAAGAGAATTCAACATTTACCTAAATGGAAAACTCTATTATGGACCTCTCTCTCCACTCAATCACACAACCACCACTATTTATAGCATAGAGCCTGAGATCATAGCTCCCACGTATACGCTCACCATAAATAAAACTAAAAATTCCACCCTTCCTCCGATCGTGAATGCTCTCGAGCTTTATACTCTAAAGCAGCTCCCACATAAGCAAACAGATGATCAAGATGGTAAGTTTTGAATACGTTCTTTGATTTTATAAGGTTTAAATATAAGTAACTTCTTGTGTCTTTATGATGTGTATTAGCTTCTGCAATGTGGAGCATTAAGTCAACTTATAGATTATCAAAAAACTGGCATGGAGATCCATGTACTCCACAGGAATTTGTTTGGGATGGTCTCAGATGCAACTACGACGAAGATTTTCCTAGGATTACACATTTGTATGTCTACAATATCATAAACAGTTATAATTTTTTGTTCTACTTTTAACAATTTATTCACATTTAATCTGAAATCAGGAACCTTTCTACTAGCGGATTAAACGGAGAAATAGATTTCGGAATAGCTAATCTCACAATGATAGACACCTTGTAAGTGAAAAGTCTAAGAAATATATATAGATGCACATATGATATGTGTAGAAGTTAACTCGTGCAACGACGTGTACCATTCTCAACTAACTATATGCAGGGATTTGTCCAATAATAACTTAACAGGAACCGTGCCTATATTTCTCTATGAACTAAACTTCCTTAAGGTCCTGTAAGTTATCTATCAATTTAACTAATATCAGAAGTCTAGTTACATGGGGAAAAGCTAATCTTAATGATTATTGTTATAGCAATCTAAAAGGAAACAATTTCATCGGGCCGATCCCTGAAGAGCTCCTAGCAAAGTCAAATCAGGGAACATTGTCATTGAGGTTGGGCATGTATTTTGCACACAAATATTGAATTTAATACCATTCATCGCTTTGACATATATACCCCAATATCAGTTTCGATGATGAGAATGCAGGGGACGCTGCAAGTTCCTGTGACAAGAATACCTGTAAAAACAAGAAAAATAAAAAATTCATTGTTCCAGCAATAGCAATAGTTGCTTTCATCTTTATGATCATGATCGTGTTTGTCACTGTATGGACATTTAGAAAACAAAAGGCACGCGGTATGAGAGGCGGTATGAGAAACGCTACTCTTTCATTCAACAATCTTGTAAATATGAAATTTTTTAACCAATACTCCACAGGCGCAGGGATGCACATAAGAAAACAACAGTACACATACTCAGAGATACAAAGCATCACTAACAACTTTAGTGTTGTTCTTGGGAAAGGAGCCTTTGGAACTGTTTATCATGGGCAAATTGGTGATGCACAAGTTGCTGTTAAAATGCTTTCAGAATCATCAAACCAAGGAGAAAAGGAATTCCAGGCCGAGGTAACTTGTTTACGTGATTTCTATCAATAATTACATAATAACTTCATAGAATGCTTAAAAGTGTATTCAAATTTCATGGAAAGCTTTGAAATTTCTCTCATGTACAGGCCAATCTTCTCTTGAGTGTTCATCATAAAAACTTAACTTCATTTGTTGGATACTGCAATGAAGAGAAGCACAAGGGAATCATCTATGAATACATGGCTAATGGAGACTTAGAAAGATATTTGTTTGGTATTTCACATGACTTCAATGCATCACTTTTTAACCTTGATAAGGATTAGCTGTTTCTCTATACTTTTAAGTTTAAAGTTAATGAAAACTTTACGAACACATGACAGTAAGTTTTCGTGTAATAAACACTTGTGCAGAGACGAGTTCTAACGTCTTGGATTGGGAAGAAAGGCTACAGCTAGGATGTGATGTAGCACATGGTTAGTCATCAAACTATTCTATATCTACTGGCTTGTTTTATTGGCTTCTGTGATCATTCAGATTCTTGACCATATGGAGATCAATTTATAGGGCTTGAGTACTTGCATCATGGCTGCAAACCACCAATAGTTCATAGAGATATCAAGTGTACCAACATCTTACTGAATGAAACATTTCAGGCAAAATTAGCAGACTTCGGGTTGTCTAGAGCTTTTCCAACAGAAGGTGACACCCATATTTCAACAGCAGTTGCTGGTACTCCTGGTTACCTCGACCCTGAGTGAGTTTTCATAAGCTTATATATTTACTAAGAAAAGGGTGTCATTTAATTTTAGTTACAAACCTTCTAAACCGTAGAATCTAGATTTTACATCTTGAAGTTGCTTACAATTATAGAATTCTTGTGAATTTGATAAAATATATGACATAATATATAGTTTGAAACATCTCTTCTAACAGTCTAACTTTAAGTTGTCAATGAATCTTTTGGTCTAAATGCATGAAAAATTCTGGTTTGCAGGTACTACACTTCAAACAGGTTGACCGAGAAAACTGATGTTTATAGCTTTGGCGTTGTGCTTCTAGTTATAATTACAGGCCAACCAGCAGTAACCAAACATGAAAACGAAAACATACACATAAGTGAATGGGTGAGTTTAAAGCTGTCAGAAGGGAACGTGAGAAACATTGTTGATCCTAGGGTGCTAGATGCTTATGACACCAATTCAACATTAAAGGTGGTAGAATTGGCAATGACATGTGTTGCTGACATAAGGAGAAGGCCAACCATGAACAAAGTGGTTATGGAGTTAAATGATTCTTTGGTGATCGAGAGAGCTCGTAAGGAGACACAATCAAGTAATTTAACCGAGTTCGTGTCTCTTGATCTATAGGGGCGTATATAATCGCAACAAAAGAGACACAGAACGCAAAAACACGAGTTTAATTGTGTGTTTTTTTTTCTTCTAATATTGGACTGCACAAGTGTAGCATTTTTTTCATTGGAGTTGTTTTGTGCAACAAAAGTTTATATGAACTTAAACAATTAATACTTTTATCTTGTATTTTGTTATCAGACATATATAACTTGTGACTGTTTAACAAACTTGAAGGAATAAGCCTAAAGATTATGTTTTATGCCATGTCCAGGGCGTTACAAGTCATGTTTTCGTGTACACTTTAATTTATTTCTAATATGATATAATCGGTAGAGTATCCAAATCTTTACTTAAGTGTTTCAACACGATCAACTTGTATTTGATGTTTAAATGCAATAACTAGTAATAGGTTCGAGTCCAAAATATTAATATTAATATATGTATTAAAGTTAGATACATATATCTTATCTCTAGAAATATAGTTGTTTGTATAATTATATGCACCTATATATTTATATGAAACTAAAATGTTTAACGTTGGAGTTCAATAACTAACTAATCGAACAAGGATATTCGTATCAACCGACGAATCGACCCGATAAGATCCATTCAAATCATTGTAGTAGTAGGTTAACCCGACATCGGACGGTGGGTAGTGTGCCACGTAAGCACATGAAAATAGTAAAAAAATTATCGAATAATCACACGTCACGAGTTCGGTCGGTTAGCCTGATAGATACAAAGTGGTAAGTGACAGCCACCTTATTGACTTCATAATATGTCACGTGGTCTCCCACCCACCTTAAATTGCGTGACAAAGATTTTTACTAAAAAAAATAGAAAACGACTTTAAACAATTAGTATTTTTTGATTGCTTGAGTCTTTTTTCTTTTAAATTATTAAATTTAAACTTATAAATTTTAGTTAAAAGAATACGTTACATAGCAAATATTCTCCGGTAACGGTGGTTGAGACTTGATACCGAAGACTTTATTAGAATGAGAAAATATTTAGTTCAAAGTCTAATCTATGATAAAGAACAAAATATTTTATGTGAAGCTAAAAAAGTTTTCTTATTTAAAATGAGTTTCTTCTATGATTATTAAGTTTTGTATTTAAGTAATGAAGATAAATAGATGTGCCAGTAGCCTATCAATGATCTTTTAGCTATTCAAAAAATAAATTTGCACTTGATAAGATTTATACTTGTAATCTTGTAATCTTGAATTAAGGAATATGTTATATATTCAATACTTTATTATGATGGGGAGATCTCATGTTCAGTCTTGTCTATGATAAAAAATGAGTTTCAAGTTGTACTAGGGGGATTTCTCATCTAAGGCAGGATTCCTCCCGAGTGTTGTCTCGGATTTGGGATTAATATACGAGCTTTTCTTTGAGGACGTGACAGTCTAGAGCTCAAGGTTCTATATTGAAGATAATTGAATAAATAAGAACAAATATTAAAAAAACTTTAAAAAAGTACGTTACTTTATCAATGTCCCTTAAAGACAAACAAGTTAATCATCATATAAATATTGGGTTGGTTAAACGTATATTTAACGCACCTCTTAACGAATAAACAAGAAGAAAGATAACATCACTAATTTAGCAAGGAAAAGACGTATCAAATTGGTAAAGCAGATGGGGACATGACTAATATGTTACAAGTATATTTTAGAATAAATTACAAATTATATCATTTTATTAATACACGAAATTACATGGTATGTTCTTTAGTTTTAATAATTATATTTAATATTTTTTTTAATATCTGCACATCTATTGTCTTTTACACTAACTTTTATTTTAATATACAGTTAACTCAATTATGTCTTTTTCACGCACATGTGTGCATTTTTGTTATTTTCTTTCTATATCTAATATATTAAACAAATGAAAAAACAATAATAAATTTATATACAAAATACAATTAAAAGACAATGGACCGTTGGGTAAATCGACGAACCCGCATCCTTCTTACACTCAACACCATTAAATCCAGCATCCCCCTGTCTTTAATACTTCAATACCAATCTTTTTCACCATCATCTACAATATCTTACAAACCATTGAAGTCCCTTGAATTCGAATAAAAAAACAACGGTATGATTCAAATCCCCTAATTCACTTTCGTAATTCGTTGCTTTTTGAATTTTTGACGTATATTGTTGTGTGATTAACAAGCAACTCACAGTTCATTTTTTGGTTTTTGCAATTATATAAGCAATTTAAAAAATTACAGGTAATCTTCAAGTTTGTGTTCCTTATTATTATTTTTCATTTAATTTTTTAATTTTTATTTTTTTTATATATTAGATGTGAGAAGCAAATGACAAAAATTCTCTTTATGTGAAATGACACATAACTAAATTAACTGTATATTTAGATTAGAGTTAGTATAAAAGACAATAAGTATGTATAACTTTTGATAAAAGAACATTGCATGTAATTATTAAAAATAAAAGATATACCATACATTTTTGTATAATAATAAAAGACACAATTTGTAATTTACTTTATATTTTATTATATCTTAGTCTGCAAATATAAAATGATTATTACAAACTCATTTTCTCATCTCTATTTTCAGCATTGTTATCTGAATGTCTCAAATCAAGTCCATATTATAATTTCAAATTTTCTGCATTTCATTTGGTTTAATAGTAATTAAAGGATTGATAATCATTTCTTTTTTAAACCAAAAAAAAGGAGGAACACTTCAATTCGTAAAAAAAAGTTAAGAGTAAACAAAAGTAGTTAAAAAGTTATCATTCAAGAAGTTAATTATTAATAAGCTAAGAAGTTTTAACATTAGTTAAGAAAATATTAGCTGATGATATTTTGATATAATGATTCAAAAGGAAGGTTGAAAGTAATTTTGTATTTCTTGAAAGTCATTAATATAATCCTTAACCCGCCATTCATACAAAAAAAAGTTAAAAAGATATTGAATACAAAAGAAAAATGTGATATCACTATATCAGTCATTATCTTGTGTGCTATATTTTATAAATGGAAGCTAACATGTAGCCGTGTGATAGTGATACCCAAAACTTTGGGTGAATTACAATCTTTTAAATAAGAAAATACATTTCATGTCGTATGTGAATCACATTTTCTATATTATATGTGTATCGGAGGTCATGTATCACCTTCACTAACGTATTATAGTTTAAATGTGCTAAAATGCATGCCATCTATAAGATTCATATTCCTTAGGATTTAATACACTTATTTCTATCAATGCTAATAAAGTTCTCATGTATAATAAGCTAAGATCTCCACTTTTATTAAGTTGAGAACACCCGCAGGTTGTTATTGCCTTAATTCTAGTGATCGAATTTAACATATACGACATTGTTGGCATAAGAAGACTTTACTTAATGTATTACATGTCATACTAAAAGAAAGAGATGTAACAGCATTCACAACCCGTTCTTTAAATTTATATGAGTGTATTCCTTATATTATACGGTATGATTATAAGTGGTTGTGAGTAAAAAATATGTGAAATTTACTGTTTAATTTGTATTTTTGAGAACAGTGTTCAAAATCTTATAATGTTTTTAGAATTATTTATATTAATATGGGTGAGTGAAGAAGAGAGAAAAATTAATGATAAAGTTGAAAAGAAGAGAGAAAATATAATGATTTTTAGTGTAATTATATGGATAAAGATAGAGAATGAGTTGTGAATGCTCTAAGGAGAAGATAATCTAACACTAAGGGGTTGTTTGATAGCCTCGTAATCAACCTCTTAATGTTTCAGATATCTGAATGGTTCAGCACTTAATGATTTAGTCTGTTTGTTTCCGAGCAACTGTCTGAATGGTTCAGACATTTACTTTTGAATGGTTAAGCATTATACTAATATTGAATGGTTAAAAGGTTTTATACTGAATGGTCAAGACCTCTTATCTTAATTTTTCAGACATTGCTTTTGAATAATTAAACGATATACTAGCTCTTAATGGTTCAGACCTCTTATTGGTTCGACATTTAATCTTTCAGAAGTTGTCAAACAATCCCTAAGTTGAACACAATCAATCACCAAGAGATCACAAAATGATTTCACTATGAACACGATTACAACGATTACAATGAAGAACAATCTGCAGAATTGACTTGTTGAAAGTCAAATCCGTAACAAACTATTGTGAGTATTAACTAACTATTAGTACTCAGTAAACACGTAACAATAAACCTCTAACTATTACAGAATGACATAAGTGGTCCCTGAACTAATAACTCACAATCTCCACCTTAGTTCAAGACCAACTTATTACCAACACTTAACAATTCCAAACATTTCTTAAACTTGAAGCCAGGTACAACTTTGGTTAAAGCATCAGCAGCATTATCATCTGTATCAACCCTCTCAACCTTTACTTCTTGTGATTGAACAACTTCTCGAATGAAATGCAATCTAACATTAATATGTTTAGTTCTCTCATGATACACCTGGTTCTTTGAAAGGCATACTGCACCCTGATTATCACACAACAAATCCCTTTAACCATAATGCTTCCTTTACTGCTTCAGTCAGAGCTATGTACTTTCCCTCTGTAGTTGACAGTGCAACTATATGCTGAAGTGAAGACTTCCAGCTAACCACACTATTATACACCTTAAATGCATAACTAGTGGTAGATCCATGTCTTTAGCAAAATCAGCATCCACATAACCTACTACTTCACAACTAGAGCTTTGACAACTATTAAACACAAGCCCAACCTGCTTAGTTCCATGTAGATACCTTAAAATCCATTTTACAGCCTCCCAATGAAGCCTACCTGGATTAGACAAGAATCAGCTCACTACACTAACTGCATAGGCTATATCTGGCCTAGTGCACACCATCAAATACATCAAACTGCCAACAGCATTTGCATACGGTATCTTTTGCATGCTTTCTATATCACTTGACAACACAGGTGAATCTTTAGATGAAAGCTTAAAATGCTGACCCAGAGGTGTACTCACTGACTTATAGTTAGAAGTTGAAAAGTTGTTAAGCACCTTCCCAATATAGGCAGTTTGTGTAAGATAAAGCTTGTGATTCACAAGATCCCTTGAGATTTCCATGCCTAAGATCTTCTTAGCTATTCCCAAATCCTTCATCTCAAATTCACCATGTAGCATCTTCTTAGTGGCATCTATCTCAGCTTGATCTTTACAGCACAATAACATATCATCAACATAGAGGAGTAAATAGACATAATCCACTGAATTGTACCTTTTATAATACACACAGCTGTCATAACTACTTCTCTGAAACTGCTTACCAACCATGAACTCATCAAACCTTTTATACCAGCACCTAGGTGACTGTTTCAACCCATAAAGAGATCTTTTAAGCAAACAAACTTTTCCATCACTCTCAGGATCAATAAAATCAGTAGGCTGCCTCATATAGATCTTTTCATCCAAACTTCCATGTAAGAAAGCAGTCTTGACATCAAGCTGCTCCAGCTTCATGTCACCAGCAGCTACCATTGAAAGTATTACTCTAATAGATGAGTGTTTGACCATAGGAGAAAAGATCTCAGTGTAATCAATACCTTCCCTCTGTGTAAAACCTCTAGCCACTAGCCTGGCCTTGAACCTTGGTGGATCACATTCAATGACTCCTTCTTTTACCTTATACAGCCACTTGCAATCTACCAACTTTTGTCCAGCTGGTTTATCAACTAGTACCCAGGTTTGATTTTTCTTTAATGATTCCATCTCATCAACCATAGCTTCCCACCATTTGTCTCTGTCAACAGACTTCATTGCTTCATCAAATGACATTGGTGATACCATACTATCCATTTCTGCCATATTGAACACAAAGGCAGATATGTCTTCATTTGATCTATACCTGGTAGGTACAACATGTTGCCTTCTAGCCCTATCTCTGGCTAGACTATATTCAACTGATTTGTGAGATGACCCTTCTCCCTGTTGATTACTTCCCAAAGTATCTGAGGACCTATCAAGAGGTTCTAAAGGCTCCACCTGAACCTGCACACTCTCCTTTTGATCACTTTGGTCATTCATCTTACCAATTAAATCTTTATAAACCACTTCCTCCATGAACACCACATCTCTACTCAGTACTACCATAGGTGACCCATCACCCATTCTCCATAGCCTGTAGCCTTTCACTCCTTCAGGATAACCTAGCAACACACACTTCTGGGCCCTTGGATCAAGCTTGTCTTTCTTATCATAAGCATAGGCTAGTGATCCAAACACTTTGAGGTGGCTACAGTCAGGCCTCTCATTTGACCATACCTCCATAGGGGTTCTCAACTCAATAGCAGCTGAGGGTGATCTGTTTACTAAGTATGATGCTGTTGTAACAGCCTCAGCCCAGAATGATTTAGGCATCCCTGAATCAGACAACATACATCTGACCTTGTTGAGTAGAGTTTGGTTCATCCTCTCAGCTAATCCATTTTGCTGAGGGGTACCAGACACAGTCATGTGCCTGCCAATACCATGCTCCTTACAGAACTGATTAAACAAGGCATTGCAAAACTCCATACCATTATTAGTTCTGAGTCTTTTCACCTTTTTTCTGTCTGTGTTTCAACCAATAGCTTCCATTCTTTGAATCTTTGCAATGCTTCATTCTTGTGCTTGAGTATATACACCCACACCCTTCTTGATCTATCATCAATGATAGACAAGAAATATCTCCCTCCACTGAGGGAATTGGTTCTTGCAGGACCCCAAAGGTCTGCATGGACATACTCCAGTACATTTCTTGTGGTATGAGCACCCTTCCCAAATTTTACTCTGGTTGACTTGCCAAGTACACAGTGCTCACAGAACCCCACATTATAGTTATTGACACCTTGAATGACTTGTTGGTTTCTTAGTTCTGCTAAACCCTGATCACTTATGTGGCCAAATCTTCTATGCCACAAGGTTGCAGTGGTTAGAAGATCATGGCCAGCAACATTTGCAGAGTCACAGTTAACATCCCCATCAAGAACATAAATGTTGTTTTCCTTTCTTGATCCAAACAACACAACCAAGGATCCCTTTATCACATTCACCTTGCCATTCTTTAGACTTATGTTGAACCCTTTACTTTCTAGTATGCCCAGTGAGATCAAGTTCCTCTTGAGTTCAGGTATGTACCTGACTTGCTCAAGAGTGAACTCCACCCCACTCTCCAATCTAAGTGTAATTGACCCAACCCCCTTAATATGACAGGGTCTATTGTCACCTAGTTGCACGGTTCCCAAGTCCTGCATTTCTAACTCAGTGAAGAACTCCTCCTTGGGAGTCACATGGTAGGAGCACCCAGAGTCCATTATCCAGTCTTGGTTTGTTTGTCTGTTTGATACCATCAAAACATCCGCACTTTCATAACCATCAGTGCTACCATCCACGGACATACTACCATGATTTCTTTGTTGTTGCAAATCAGATTGTTTCTTTCTTTTGTTCGGGCAATCCCTCTTAAGATGCTTATCTGAGTCACAGATGTAGCATCTCCTCTTTATCTTGGACTTAGACCTTGAGGATGGTTTGAATTTTGAAGTTCTTGTCTCCGATCTTCCCCTTACAAACAAACCTTCACCAGCCTCATCTTTATCATCTGACCTTTGTTTGAGTTCCTTTGAGTTGATTGCAGCCAAGACTTCCTCCATAGACAAAGTTTCCCTACCAAACACGAGCGTATCAACGAAATGCTCATATGCCTGCGGCAGTGAGGCCAGGAATATGATGGCTTGATCCTCATCATCTAATTCCACATCGATGTTTTCAAGATCAATGACCAACTTATTGAACTCGTCTACATGATCCTCTATTGACTTCCCAGATGTCAATTGGAAAGTGTATAGTCTTTTCTTGAGGTAAAGTCTGTTGGCCAGCGACTTTGTCATGTACAGGCCTTCTAGTTTAGCCTAGATTCCGGATGCCGATGTCTCCTTAGCCACTTCCCTCAAGACGCGATCGCCTAGACTGAGGATGATCACACTGTGGGCTTTTTCCAGGATGTCCTTCTTCTCCTTCGCTGATAGGTTCGCCGGAAGGTTGTTCTTACCTTTTAGGGCTTTGTCGACACCTTGATGTACTAGCAATGCCCGCATCTTCACCCTCCATAGTCCAAAATCATTTTTCCCATCGAACTTCTCGATCTCAAACTTAGTTGATACCATCTTGTACCTGAATTGGATTTCTCGCCTTAATCTTCACGATCTCGAGCCGAACGTGGCTCTGATACCAATTGTAGAAGAATTAAACAATTTTACACCGAAGATTATACGCAATCAAGCATGAACACAATCAATCACCAAGAGATCACAAAATGATTTCACTATGAACACGATTACAACGATTACAATGAAGAACAATCTGCAAAATTGACTTGTTGAAAGTCAAATCCGTAACTAACTATTGTGAGTATTAACTAACTATTAATACTCAGTAAACACGTAACAATAAACCTCTAACTATTACAGAATGACATAAGTGGTCCCTGAACTAATAACAACATATGATACCATTTCTGCTATCACCTTCTAATAGTTTACAATGTTACACACCACCACTTTAATAATAGTTTTGACGAACTAACCACAAACAAAAACTAATCTTGTGATCGTAAGAGTAGTAAAGACCAGCCCATGTGTTTGAATCACCATATCGTGATAAACAACCATCTCTTTATGTGTGTTAAAATGCATTGGTAATAAGTAATAATCAATCTCAAAATTTTATACCTTAAATACTAAACACAAGTAATGTCTTGTAATCTTCACCACTCTCACGAAAAGAAAATGCCTAATACTCGAGTCCATTTGATGTATGCATGCATTTTGTTGGTCGATAATACATCCATCGACGGTACGCGAATGTTAATTCTTGTACAACATAACACATGTGATGTAAAATAAACACACGACCTAAAATTCACGTATCTCGCACCTATACACGTAACTATTTTCTAACGTAACCATCTTGCATAGTAATAACACGTAACCATCTTACATAGTAATAACACGTGAGAAACTAGTGTTTGTCGATTTTCTCTTAAACACAAAATTTCATTTTATGATAATAATAATAATAATACTCATAAATGTTGTGTAGTGACAAAAATCTAGTGGCTGTGAGTTGATGCCAACCCATAGCTGAGTCACACTCGGGCCCCACCTCAACAAAAATCTTCAACCTCAAACTCGATCAACATGACTCGCCCGGTTCACCCGGACACGCTCACCGGCTCACCGCTTGCCACCTATCATCGTACTTTCTTTCTTATTAAAAGAAAAAAAGCTGAGTAAATTATTATTTTGGTCTATCTGATTTTTTATCATTTGAGTTTATAATGTTTTAACAAATTGAACCCTGTGATTTATATACAACCTTTTAAGTTCCATATACTAATATAGTAAGATTTTTTTGTTAGTTTCAAACAAAATGATTAAAATACATGTGGACTAAATAGTCTCGTTATTAAAATAATTATTTTAGTCCAAATGTATTTTGATCATTTTATTAGAAACTAATAAAAAATTAACTCTATTAGAGTATACATATCAGTTTTTTATCATTACTTTTTCTTTATTTTGCACTCACGACCACCATAAAAAATCATAACTTTATAATGAATGAACAGTGTTTTTAATGTACAGATTAACAATAATGTTTTTTTTTTCTCCACTCACAACCACTAACAATTATTTCATATAATTTAAGAACTTAACTAATAAAATTTTAAGGGACGTAATGTGAATGCTCTTATTGTATTGAATTAAAAGAGTTATAAAATACAAATTACGGGACTTGTTTGTTTAAAAAGTTCTTTTTTACATTCTAATGGTTAAAATGATATAATTGAAACCAAGTGAATTATGCATTATGTGATGTACTTAAACTTTAGTGGGTTGTATTTATTTTCGTTTTTTTTGTTTTTTTAATTATATTTTATTAATTTTTACCCCAATACTTTTACATATTCTATGATTTAACCCCTTAAATTTTTTCAATTTCAACTTTTTAACCCTTAAATTTTTTCAATTTCAACTTTGCTTGCCTATACTTTTATTTTCTTACAACCTTTTCGTTTTATGTGTCGATCTAAATTTTTCGAGTTTACACGCTGCAACGTACACGTGTGGTTCAACGTTTTTACGAATATATTTTTTCCGTTGAACGGCCCCGTCACAACACGCGGTTCTTAGATCGACTTAGTTTTGATCTTTTGTGTTCAGCCTTTCACGTGCGGCGTTAAACGTTTTTACGTCTACTTACAGTCTAGTTTTATTTCCCCTCTTCTTATTTTTTAATATGAGTTTTTCCGGTGTTTATGGTCGCTAATGGTGGTATGAAATTAGTGCTACCTGTCACGGTTTTACGCCTCCTATCATAACGCGATAGCGTTAATATTAGTTTATTTTAAAAACAATTATATTATTATTATGATGATATAAAAAATCAAAATTCAAAATTGATAAAAATACGAAATAAAATTTTGATTTTGCGGATGAAGGAGTGGGAAGAAATAGAGTTTTCAGTGAAGGACTCGGTGACTATGAATTCTCAGGGAAGGACTCCGGCGTCCTATAAATACCCTCTGTTTTTCTTCACAATTTGCACCACAAAATCACCTTCTTCTCTTCTCTTCTGTTCTTAACACATTTCTCTATCTGTTTGGATCTCAAAGATGACGATCATCGTTGATCAACCCCAATTCGGTAACGATCACTTCAATTTCTCATATCTTTATCTGCAATAATAATCTTTATGTTTGAAGTTACAAGAACAGAGTAATTAGACTTAGGTCTCATAAGGTTTTAAAGATTTGCATTTGTCCATTGCATGCGAAATGTTTAAACTCACATAATCATGGATTTTGTAGTTTTTATCTGTGATTAGATTTTAAGAATCGTTTTTGGGTTCTGGGTGTTCTTGAGATCTTAAGTTCTTAACTGTTTATTCGTTTTCTGATTTTTCTAAAATTGGTTTCTTGTGATCGTGCAAATGGTGTTTTGGAGTTAAAATTAACTGTTATATTAAGAAATCAAATTGGGTTTTTCTTTAATTTTGTATATATTGTGTAGATTAATTCAATTTTGTATGCATTTGAGAACAGAAAATGAAAGTCAAGAGCAGGTTGTGAAGAACAGAGCAGAAACAGAACTTGTTTTAGACGGTGGATTTTGCATCCCACACGCCAATTCATTTGGTCACAATTTTAGGTATGTTAATTTCATCAAGTAATCTCCACGTTCCCCTAAAAAATTACTAATTTTTTTATATTTTTTTTAATGTTTTGATATGAATCTTTGTTGTTCTTCTCAGGGATTACGATGTGGAGAGTGAAAGACAACAAGGAGTTGAGAACTTTTACCGTGTGAATCACCTCAATCAAACAGTTGATTTCGTGAGTCTTTTAAAAAGATTATCTTTTCTGAATAAAATTAGGGTGATGAATGATGAATCTTGATTCTTGAAATATGTGGATGCATATGCAGGTCAAAAAGATGAGAGCAGAATATGAGAAACTAGACAAGGTTGAAATGAGCATTTGGGAATGTTGTGAACTCTTGAATCAAGTGATCGATGAGAGCGATCCGGATCTAGATGAACCGCAGATCGAGCACTTGTTGCAGACCGCAGAGGCGATACGAAAAGACTATCCTGACCAAGATTGGCTTCACTTGACTGCCTTGATCCATGGTACCTTTGAATACCGTAAAATGATAATGACATGATGTTATGTTATATTTTGATATTATGTTTTAATGTTGTGTTTTTATGGTACTTAACATGGGAAACTGTTGTGTAGATCTTGGTAAGGTTTTGCTGCATCCTAGCTTTGGGGAACTTCCTCAATGGGCTGTTGTAGGTGACACATTTCCGGTCGGGTGTGCTTTTGATCGATCGATTGTTCATAACAAGGTTTATTTGCTAGTAAAGTTATCGATTGTATTGTATTTCGATTGCGCATTTGGTAAAATTAAATTGGGTTTTTGATAACAGTACTTTGTGCAAAATCCTGACTATAACAATCCCGCTTACAATACGAAGTATGGGATTTACTCTGCGAATTGTGGACTCGACAACATTATGATGTCGTGGGGGCATGACGATTACATGTATTTGGTATGGATCGACTTTCTAGTTTTTAAAAGTTTCTTTCACATCCTTTTAGTTTGGCTTGAAGGCGAAAAAAACAGTGATAGCTGAATTTAATCATGAAATCTCCGATTCAAAGGTTTACTAGTTAAGTGTTTTTACATTTATTCTACTATCATTCGCTTAGGTGGCAAAGGAGAATGGAACCACACTTCCTTCGGCCGGGCTTTTCATCATAAGATATCATTCATTTTATGGTATGACGTCGCATTGAACTTATAAAGATGAAATTGTTTCGTGAAATATGTTGTTGATCGATCTGATCTTTTGTTGTTGTTGTTGTTGTGGGACAATAGCGTTGCACAGATCCGAAGCATATAAGCACTTGATGAACGAGGAAGACGTCGAGAATCTAAAGTGGCTTAAAATATTCAAGTAAGCATCTTGTTAACATGATGTACGTTTTCCTTAAGTCAAGTATATTAGTATGGTGCTAATGGAACATACACACATATGCAGCAAGTATGACTTGTACAGCAAGAGCAAGGTTCGGGTTGATGTCGAGAAAGTGAAACCGTACTACGAGTCTCTGATCGCCAAGGTGAGGCCGATATTCGAACCAAAGTTTGTGAATTAGGTGTTTAATTATGTGTTAGTCCTGATTGTTAATTTGTGTTTTGTGCAGTATTTCCCTGCAAAGTTGAGGTGGTGAAGAAGTTAGTTCCAGTTAATTATAGTGTTATGTGTAGGAATAAGTATTATTGCTCATATAAGAGCAAGTTATAATTACACAAAAAATATATATTAGGAAATAATATATGTTAGTTTCCTGTTTCCATTTAGGTAAATAGAATGTTTCTTCAGTTTGGACCATGTTCCTCTCATGTGTAATATGATTCGTAGCATCCTTTAATTCCTTATTGTTTAAAATAAAACGTTTGAGGAGTTGAATAAAAACGTCTAGAGGTTTTTAACACGACTGATGTTATTGTTACATAATTATATTTAAAAATATTTAAAACTCGATATCTTCTATCTTTAAAATCCAGGAGTTTCCTTGCGATGAGGGTTGGGAGGAGTGAGGGAGGGAGGGAGTGAAAGAAAGAGATATCGACTTTTAACAAATTTCTACAAAATGGGTAACACAATCATTTTACACACAACTAAATGACAGGTTTAATGTGATAGAGCAATTGAACGGATCAGAACCAGTTGATAGGCTCCGATATCAATTGATAGGATCAATTGAGACAATCTGTAATGATCTATGTGAACAATTCAAGAGAAATACAAACAATTGTAATCGATTCAAGCAATATCAACAAATTCACAGTTCATTGATATAGCTAAGACAATTACAAGAGTAAGAAAGCAGTTAGCAATTCAAGCACTCAATCTCAACAACTTACATGAATTCTCTGTAAATTGTATCTGAAATTGCATGCAATCGCTCATCTCTCTCTTCTATTTTCTGTTTTCTCTTTTTGCATGTATCTCTTCGTCGCTCTCTAACTAACTCTCTAGTCTAAGCTATTTATACTAGCAACTAAGGAACTAACAATTTACAAAACTAGTCCCTATACTAGTACAAACAATAAAATATA